>JAFFZH010011381.1:0-12482 GCA_018420115.1 Euura saliciscinereae
GCAGCGCGAATAAAGCGGGAGCATCATTGCGACCGAAGCGAGACATTTGACTCATTGCGACCGAAGCGAGACATTCGACCATTAGCCGCGTTCAGGGTGGGACATGAACTTTTTTCTAAGGGGATTCCACTTAACTAGCGCTGCTGGCGCGTATTTTGAGATCACGTATATCTAACACCTTTTCCGAAGACACAGCGTACCAGCGGCAAGGGCGTTGCGGGTGAAAGGGTATGTGCGTCGGTGAATTTAAGAGTCTTTAAACTGAAGGTCAATTCTAGTGGGTTGGTATTCGAATAAATCTCACAATTATTTATCTTTATAATCTATTCAAAAACACATTTATTATAAATCAAATCAATTAATCAGACTACACTTGTGAGTTTGCACAAAATTATATCTTTAATTTACTAATCCAAAGTGAAACAAATCAGCTATCTCTAATCAAAGTTTGATCCGTCTCTATCAATCTATATTCACATTCAAGAGTCTCCAGCCGGGAGTGTCAAAATAACTACAATAAAAGTGTAAGCGTGTTCTTCACGCCCTAGGGTTAAAGAACACAACTCCTGTTAAAGAATCCCGTGCGCTAAGCCAGAATATTTCCTAACTACAGATATCAATAAGTTTAAAGTGACCGGCTGCTGACTCCTGAGAGTGAGATTAAGAAAAGAGTTCAGATGAAGACTAAGACTGTACTGCCAAGAGCGGACCTCTGACCTGCCCTATATAACTTCTCCCTTAGTGTGTCTCTCTTTCTAACTACTGATAATTATTCAGCATCTCTATTCGAATTGAGCGCGCCGAGTCACCGCATGCATCTAAGCCTGCGTGGTGAATCAGTGCGTCTCGGTATATAAGTGTGCGGGTATTACCGTCCTCCGAGAGAGCGCTAACGATAAGTGGAAGCGAATGAGTGTCTTTACCGACTCTGATATTATCTTTCATAGAGACGCTCCTTCGGGATCTGTATTATCCGCTGTATCTAAGACTAAAATATAATTAATATAATAAATATAAAAAGTGTTGGACGGTCAATCCGTAGTTAATCTGCCGGATGTGACAGATTTATGATTATCCAGATAAACCTGAGAAAGTGAAATCATCATATTTTAGTTGATGTT
The DNA here is from genome assembly GCA_018420115.1 of Euura saliciscinereae. Taxonomy (NCBI): domain Eukaryota; kingdom Metazoa; phylum Arthropoda; class Insecta; order Hymenoptera; family Tenthredinidae; genus Euura; species Euura saliciscinereae. The sequence continues at coordinate 1,122 of JAFFZH010011381.1, forward strand.
GGGAATAATATACAGTAGACTCTAGATATATGGCCGCACGGTATATGGCCCCACAAGAGGGGCTCTCGTCACACCGACTTTCACGCACACGAATTGCGCTCCCCCACCACGCCGCAGTCGTGACGCTACGGCCAGCTAGCTCTGCACCGCCAGTAGCTAGCCGACATTGGACTGCCGCGTGGAGAGGGCTCTTCGTATATGGCCGCTTTCCTCTCCTACAGCCCCATTTTCGGCCATATATCTAGAGTCTACTGTAAAGTCAAAATATTCAGGATCGTAGTTCAGCAGTACTAAACTGGTGGTACAATTGAAATCAGGGATCGAATGTTGAGTATCAAATACGTTTGCCTAACTGCAGGCTAAGGAAATAGATCAATTTATGAAAGCCTCATTGGAATTTGGTTTGTGGCAAACGATAGATCTCAGTATGACAATGATATTTCTAATGGTACGATTGTTTCCAACTTACTACGGGCAAGCAAAGCAGCATTCAAAATCGCACCGACTTCGGTCTCTAACCCGCGGGATATTGCAGTAAATCCGTTCACAATACTTGTGACGTGAGCGGGGGCATCTGGAAATTAAAAGATACCTCAATAATTTAGACAATTTTCAAGTGTTGATTGAGGCGCGATATTCTAGATGGGGACAATTGTCTTCAACTCACATCCGACTGTCGGTCCAAGTCGTGTCGTACACGTTATCTTTTTTTTTATTACTGGGTTGACAGAACCTGAAATTGGAATACAGAGGTTATGATCAAGTCGTCTTCGACTCTCACTGACAATCAGTTCTAACAACAGCTGGATGAAAATCAAGCTAGGCTTGATGTTTTTTTCGAATGAGTTTCACTTACCCATGAATTCGGCAATAATTACTGTTCTGTTTCCTGAAAATAAAATAGGCGTATCATGACAGAGTGGAAATTCACCAATTGACGCATGATATAATGGCAATAAGTGAAAAAAATAATGAAATATGAAGAATCAAAATAGAAAATCTCGGTCAATTAAAACAATTTCTCGACTTCACCCTGATATGTGAAGCGAACAGTAGATCACAAAAACATTTTTAAAGGGTAAAAGTCGTCTTCAGCTCACCGATCCCACTCGTTAGGATAGAAGCTACAGCGATTTGGAGATTGGTTCCGGCATCCGTCAAAGCATCTGAAGTAGAAATAGAGAGGTCCTGAATATCAAACGGAATGATTTCCCAGAATACGGAGACAAAGATATTGAAGGAAAGGATCTTATCGGCACCGCACTCAAATTTTTTTAACTTTGCAGGCGAAGTCGTCTACTCAAATATTGTTACCCGTGTGGCGATTCGCCACCTCGAAGATGACATATAGTGTATGTGTGTATTCTTGACCTCTCAAATTATGTATGTGGATATTCTTGGAGATGAAGGTCGAAAAAAGGACGAATTCGTATTATAAATTCGAAATCGTGACGTTTCGGTCCTGGGGAGGACCCTCCTCAGACGAATAACACTTTTTCTTATTATTATTATCTGTTGAGACAAAATTCAACGTATATAGCATACAATAGTTGACATATATAGAATACAAATTAACAAGGAAGAATTTTTGTGCGTATAGCACGAGGTCACATAACCTCTAAATTGGCGAACATTGTGAAGCCAATCGAAAAAATTATTTATACTTACCTTAATTTAGAAAAAACGAATAATGGAAGAATCCCATGTTAAAGGGCAAGCCAAAAGGCGATCCTTAATTCCCACAGTTCCATCGAAAAAAGAAAGATTTTCTAATTGTTTGAAGACCAAAGATGGAGTAGGTTTGCAGTCCGTTCCGTTCAACAGTTCAACGGAAAAGGAAGAGAAATTTTGAAAAGTAGATGACCATGAATCACAATAGTGATAGATGGCCGGAAACTAATCAAATCAATCCTATGGTAATGTAGGAATCAAGGAGTCAACCGGTACATAACTAATTATTCCTAGAAATAGCAGAGGTATAAATGTCACTAAGATGTTCGACATCCTGGCGCAAATTACAAGAATTAGAATGGCCGACAATATTACACATTTCTAGAAGCAAGCGTTTGTAGTGGGACGATTCCTGGGCAATAACGCAGGAATTGTCATAATCGAACTGGTGGTTAAAATCAACACGATGTCTAGTTAGAGCTGTGTAATGTTCATTATTTTCAAAAATGTTGTTTTTATGTTCCTTGATTCTAGTGTGTAGTTGTCTCCTGGTTTGTCCAATATAAACCGAATTGCAATCTTTACATGGTATTTTGTAAACAATGTTTGAATGTGTATCCACCGGTAACAAATCTTTGCCAGAATCAAAAACCGAACTCAAATCACGGCTATTTTGTCCCACAAATGTGATATTGTATTTGTGAAATATTCGGTTTAAGGATTCAAAAAGACCAGCAACATACGGAATTGCAACAATTTTTTTCCTATCTAGATCGTTAGGAGCATCATTGGAAACATTCGACGAGTTATTGTTGTTGTTCGAATCAATTCGGCTAATAATTTTACGGTGTTTGGTTGAAATGTGTTTTTTTTTAGCAAAGACTGAGGATAATCGTTCAAACGCAAGACATCAAAAATCAGATTCAAGTTCTTGTCATGGAATTCAGGACTAGACAACCTAATACCTCGATCGACCAGATTAAGAATAGTGCCAATTTTGTAAGATTTAGGATGCTGAGACCGATAGTTCAAATAGCGTTGTGACCAGGTGTCTTTGTGGTACCAATCCGTCTTAAGCGATGATTTGTCGTTAAAGATCTTGACATCAAGAAATTAATGCTACCGTTGTGTTCGGTTTCACACGTAAATTGTAGTCTAGGATGATAGCTATTAAAAACGTGTAAAGTGTGAATAATCGAGTCTCTAGGAACAGCGGTTAAGATATCATCCACGTAACGATAGAAGAACGGTAGATCATCTTCCTTGTTAATTTGTATGCTATATCTGTCAACTATTGTATGTGTTGTTTGAATAGTTTTTACGTACGATTGCTTTATTAAACAAGAGATTAATGACGATACAAATATAACGTTTTATTTCGCACACCATTTGCCTCTAAGGCTTGCCCGGAAGAAGAAGGAGTCTCGATCGATCTATCGATCGATACAGCGTTGTCGGACCTAAGCCCGTGGTGCCCTCTGTGCCGTGTTAGGAACAACACCCCCTCTCAACGCGTGGCTAGGTTCAGTATCTCCAAGACCAAACCCCTCGATGCAGCGTCGATGACTTGGCCCGAAAAGGCCCTTCGTGAGTACATCTGCTATCATTTCCCCAGTAGGAATGTACTCAACGTCCAGTTGCTTCCTCTCGAACACCTTCCTCACGAAATGGTGTTTTATGTCTATGTGCTTGGTGCGCGCATGATAGACGGGATTCTTCGTCAGGTCTCGCGCCCCCTGATTGTCACAGTAGATCATCGTCGGTTCTGCGTTGTGCACAGGGTACTCTATCTCCTTCAGAAGGTTCCTCAGGTACACAGTCTCTTTGGCAGCTTCAGTTAGAGCCATGTACTCCGCCTCCGTACTGGATAATGCGACGGTCTTCTGCTTTCTCGCCTCCCAGGTAACTGCTGCCCCAGCTAGTTTAAAAACAAAACCTGTATGGGATACTCTGTCGTCGATATCACCTCCCCAATCTGCGTCGACGAACCCTGTCAGCTGCTCGTCGTTCTTCTCGAAGGTCAGACCGTAGGTGGATGTCCCTTTCAAGTACCTCAGTACTCTTTTGGCTGCGCTCCAATGCGCCTTCCCCGGGTTGAGGTTGAATTGACTTAAAACGCTCACCGCGTAGGCTATGTCCGGGCGAGTGGATACGGCTAGGTACATTAGCGAACCTACTAATGACTGGTAAGGTATTCCTGCCATTTCCGCAGCTTCTTTTTCAGTAGTCGGTTCCATGCTTTTACTCAACTTGGTCCCTCCGTCCAGTGGCGTCGACATCGGTTTTGACTCTTCCATCCCGTAGTCCTCCAGGATACTGGCAATGTAGTTCTTCTGTGACATGGTCACCGCTTTGGTCGTCGGGTCTTGCTCGAACTCGATCCCGAGGCAATAATGTAAGCGTCCCAAGTCTTTCATTTGGAACTTGCTTGCCAAATCCTCTTTCAGTCGTTGATAAACGTCGTGACTGCTGGCTGCAACGATGAGGTCATCTACGTATATGACGACTATCAGGTAAGTTTCTTCAGTCTTCATTGTGTAAATGCATTTTTCAGTTTCCATCGGTTTCAGTCCAAATTCTCTGAGTTGCTGGTCTAGTTTCTTAAACCACTGTCGTCCAGCTTGTTTTAGTCCATAAAGTGATTTGTTTAAGGAACAAACCTTGTTTTGATTTTCAGGTTTGATGAAACATTCAGGTTGCTCCATTAATATTTCCTCTTCTAGGTCTCCATTGATGTACGCCATGTCGACGTCAAGTTGATACAGTGTGAGCCCCAGTTGCGCAGCTATCGCCACGGCAATCCGAATTGAGCTCTGTCTCGCCACCGGTGCAAATGTTTCTTGGAAATCTACTCCTGGTCTCTGCGAATAACCTTTCGCCACCAGGCGAGCTTTTCTTCGCTCCACACTTCCATCTGCGTTGAACTTTGTCCTTAGCACCCATCTACAGCCGATGATTTTCTTGTTTGCAGGTCGGTCTACCAGTGTCCAAGCTTCGCTTTGTTCCAGCGCATCGAACTCGGATTTCATGGCTTCCTTCCATTCTCTGGCAAATTCTCCAGTCATCGCCTCATCAACCGTTGGGGTTGGTGCGTCATCACAGATTAGTTTTGCTTCATGCTGTACAACGTCATCTGGCTCTGCTTGAGCTTTAGCTGTGTTGTAGAGCTTTTTCGGTCTACCTCTCGCGCCCGTCTTTAGGATCTTGGGGCGTCCAGGCCCCCTCTTAAGTGGAGTAGGGTTTATTTCAGGTTCAGCTTCCAAACCTGCGCTAGTGGCCGGTTCTTGGTGCAAACCTGAGTCTGTGGTTGTCTCTCTCCCTTCTTCTTCTTCTTCTATCGAGTCTCTTCTCTCTTCTGCGTCGTCGATGCCTTCGTCCTCTTGATCCCTAGCTTCTTCTTCTTCTCCGTGGGTTTCCAGCGTTTTGTTGCTGTACTTTCCCAGGAATACTTCGAATTCCATGAATTCGGTTGGTTCATCTTCCGCTTCAAGACCTGTTGAGTCCTCGATGAATCTCACGTCTCTGCTTCTGATGATCCTTCTTGACTCTGGATCCCATAGACGGTAGGCTTTCGACTCGCTTGAGTAACCGACGAAAATACACTCCTTTCCTCTAGGCTCGAACTTTCCTTTGTTTGGAGTTTTGTCCAGAGCAAAAGCTTTACAGCCGAATACCTTCATCTCGGAGACGTCTGGTTCGATTCCGAATTTGGCTTCAAAGGGTGTCATCTCGTCGAGGCTCCTCGTTGGACATCGATTTCTAATGTAGGCTGCGGTTGCTACCGCTTCAGCCCAGAAGATTGGGGGAAGTTTAGATTGGAGCATGAGGCACCTCGCCATCTCCACTATCGTTCTGTTCATTCTCTCCGCAGTCCCATTTTGTTGAGGCGTATGGGCCACGGTACGCTCTCTCCTGATTCCAGCTTCTCTGATTTCTTTGTCGAACTCAGGTCCACAATATTCAAGTCCGTTGTCGGTTCTCAAAGTTTTCACCTTGCAATCCGTCTGATTTTCAGCTAGTGCTTTGTAGTGTAAGAATGCTTCCTTGACTTCACTCTTCGCCTTCAGGAAGTAAACGTCGACCCATCTCGTTTTATCGTCGATGAATGTCGTGAAATACAAAGACCCGCCGATGGATTTTGTCCGCATTGGACCACAGACGTCCGAATGGACCAATTCCAGCTGTTTTTCACTTCTGGATTGTGATGCCTTAGGGAATGGAGTAGCGCTCTGCTTGCCTCGGATGCAGATTTCGCACGTTGGCATTGGTTTGATAGACTGGTGAGGTATACCTTGGATCATTTCCTTGTTGACGAGCTTCTTCAAGTCCTTCTCGTTGAGATGCCCATATCGTCTGTGCCATTCCTCCATTTCGCTTGCCTCTTCTCGTACAGCAGCTATGGATTCTGTGGTGCCTTCGACGAAGTACAGGTCTCCTCTTCTCTTCGCCGTGATGACTGGTTCTCCGTTTGGATTCCTTACAACAGCGTGAGTGTCCTTGAAGCTTACGTCGTAGCCGTTAGTCGTCGTTTTGGAAATTGATAAAAGGTTAGTCTTCAACTCAGGTACGTAAAGTGTATTTAGTAACCTTATTGTCTTCTCTGTTGTCCCGTTTGAGACTTTTAGTCTCACGGTTCCCTTTCCTACTATCTCGGTCGTTCTGTCTACCGCTAATCGTACTTTCTGATTTGTTACAGGTGTTAGCTCGACGAACTTACTCTTGTCTCGACACATGTGGGACGTGGCTCCGCTGTCTACGCACCAGTCGTTGACTGATGTTTGTTTTGCATTCATTGCGACTGCGATTGTGGCTTCTTCTCCTGTTGTGTCTAGACCCGTTGTATTCCATCGATGAGCGAATCCCACGGTGGTTGGATAAGGGCTACTTCTGATTCCAGATTTCGATTCTACAGCTGCGAATGCTTCTTCTGACTTTTCTGCTCCTTCCGTTTCTTCTGTCATCGATGCACTCTGCTTCGTTTCTTCTGTTTTCGATTTCTGTTTCATCTTCGCTGCCTTCTTCCAACAGTCTACCGTCTTGTGTCCAAATATTTTGCAGAAATTGCACTTGTAGGGTTTCTTTTCCCCACCAGGGTCGCTTGTGTTTCCACCTGCGTTACCTGTTTTTCGTTGAAAAGACTGGTTGCGGTTTCCCGAGGTTCTGGCGTAGAAAGCGTCTTGATTATGTTGGTTGGCTTGGACTACCTTTTCTTTCCTTGCGCTAAATTCTTCGAGGAGTTTTATCTTTAACGCTTCAGGCGATGGCAGTTCGTCCCTTGCTTCGATTGCACAGCGGAAGTTTTCGTAGCTGTCGGGGATGCTGTACAGTAGAAGGATAGCGAGGAGATCTTCAGCTACTAAGATGTCCATTTCTGTTAATTTATCTACGGTACCGAAGAATACATTGAGATGCTCCATCATGTTGTCACCGTCTTTCATCTTGGCGAATAGCAGTTGCTTTAGCAGGGTTGCTTTTCGTGCAGGTCCTCGAGAGTGGTATACTTCCTCAAGTTTCCTCCACACTTCGTTCGACGTTGTACAGTGCTTGATGTGACACAACTCGGACGGTGAGACAGACAGTATTATATCTGCTCTGGCCTTTTGGTCGGCTGAGTCCCAGTTTTCGATGTCTCCGGCGTTCGTTACGACGTTATTCGCTATCACTTCTTCAGGACGAGTTTTTGTTCCGTTGACAAAAGCCCAGTAGTCGTGTTTGATGAGGATTGCCCCCATCTGCAGCTTCCAGGTATCGAAATTCTCTTTATTTAATTTTTCGATATTTACCGAGTGCGATGTCATCTTGTTTAAACGTGTTTAACGTTGTTCGATCGTGTTTCGAATTACGCGTCGGTTCAGTCTCCGCGTGGGTTTTTACGACGCGTTCCCTTTTTAGGTTAGAGTGGACCTACGACGCGATTATTCGCGCTTTTGTTCAAACTATTGTTTTAAAACCGTGCAGTTTGGGTGTCTGGGCCCATAACCTGTTGTTTGAATAGTTTTTACGTACGATTGCTTTATTAAACAAGAGATTAATGACGATACAAATATAACGTTTTATTTCGCACACCATTTGCCTCTAAGGCTTGCCCGGAAGAAGGAGTCTCGATCGATCTATCGATCGATACAGCGTTGTCGGACCTAAGCCCGTGGTGCCCTCTGTGCCGTGTTAGGAACAACAGTATGCTATATACGTTGAATTTTGTCTCAACAGATAATAATAATAAAAAAAGTGTTTTTCGTCTGAGGAGGGTCCTCCCCAGGACCGAAACGTCACGATTTCGGATTTATAATACGAATTCGTCCTTTTTTCGACCTTCATCTGCAAGAATATCCACATAGATAACATATAGTATATCATCATATCATAGGAGACAAAGATAATTCGAGCGTTTTGGTAGACGTATGAATTGGTCAAGTAAGTGTATCCACTTATCACTTACTAGCGTCTTTGATGGTCATATTGGATTCGCTATCTGAAAATAAAATAGGTACATCATGACACTATTGTACTTTGTCAATATTTGACGCATGTCTTAGTAGCTATGACTTAAATATCTTCATTGGGTGACATTGTTTTGAACTTACGCTGGGAATATACGTCTCTAATATAGCGTGCCTGTTGTTCCAGTGTGTCTTGGACACGTACCACGGCAGCTGAAATTTAAGTAATGAGGACTGTGATTGAGTCGTCATTCCGCGGTGCTCGACTCGCTAGAGCTAAATTCGAACAACAAGTGAATATCTGTCATTATCGAAAATCTCTGTATCTTTAACTCACCGTTGATGGAACCATAATTTGGATCGACTCCTGAAACACAAATCAGGATATCATGACAATACTTGACGAATCGAGTGGAACCTGACATGTTGAAAATGGTTTGAATATTCCGTGTATTATAGCATAAAATGTAGAGAATAAAATGGTTCCAAACAAAGAGCATAACGTTCAAAAAACACATTTTATCTATATCGTGATGACGTACGCATAGTTTTTATTTTTATCGATTCAATGAATCTTACCACCTGCAGAACATACGTGCCACAAAATGTTAAGTGTGCTGTTAAATATCGCGTGTCTAATCCCTACTGAAAAAGATATTGTCAAATATGCCATGAAAAAGTACAAAAGAAATTTGATAAAGTTATAACCGGATTCATGATATGAATTATCGTGTAAATTAAGAATGTTGTAAATTATTATGTACTTTATCACATGATTTTTGTTCTGACCATTACGTTGTACAAATACACATAATTTATCATCTAATTTATTGTGTGATGTTTTACATGAGTTTTAGCTCTACGAGTTCCAACTTCTTTGAAAAAACTGAAATCAATCACAATCATATCAAAGCTTATGAACCTAAAACTTTGTTACATTACTATGAAGTACCGTAGCTCAAGCGGTAGCGTTACTGCTTCCAAATTGGAAGGACCACGGTTCGATCCCGACTCGGGTGTCCCTTTTTTTTACTATCATAAAATCTGATCATGTAAAACATCCTACGATAAATGAGATGATAAATTATGTGTATTTGTACAACATAGCGGTTAGAACAAAAATCATATGATAAAGTACAGAATAATTCGTATCAGGAATCCAGTCATAACTTTATAAAATTTGTCATGTAATTTATTATGTACTCTTTCATGTAATATTTTACAGGATCTTTTTCAGTAGGGATGGCATAAGGTCGTAAGCGCCAAAAACGCGATTTTGGTGGCAAACGGTCGTATATTTTTTTTCACGCCATTCACTCTGAAAACGGCCAAATCGTATAGATCAATTCAAATTACGATTACAATTGAAATTACGAGATCGAAAAATGTAAGTGCAAAACGACGTAAGTTGGGCGGATACGTCGTTCTTTCATTATAATTTTTAAGGAAAAATAAAAAACAACGTAAAGGCAAAACGTCGTAAGCGCCATTTTTTTCATGATTTTTAATGATTAAATAGTTGTAAAAACTCGTAAAACGCAAAGATAAATTGAAAGAACTGTTAACGATATAAATCAAGAGCTTGTCAGGAAGGATAGGGGGTTGATGATTCGAGCGTAAATGATCCGACTCGTTCGATTAACGGAAATAATAGATTTATTATTATAAATTAGACATGCACAACAGAAATCTCGTCATCGGGTTATTCCCGGAATGATTACAATAAATTATTATTAACGATACGTGGACGTTTCCGTTTATTAGTTTCGCGTATTTCGTACTAATTATTCGTTCGTAGACACGTCTGTCTACTCGCACTCACTCTTATACACTAACTTTCTTCTCGCTACATTCGCCCTAATCCCTACCCACACAGCACACTTTCTTGTAACGTGTCAGAAATGTTTCAGAAATGTGTAAATGTTAGCGTTCATCCTATTCACATCAATCGTTCTCACTCATTCGAGGTACCCTCTCTCATTCAAATCGTTCATACACAGTCATTCCATACATTCGTTCGCGCTCATACATTCATAATCGATCCATACACATGATTTGTCGTTAACAGAACGACCATTTAAAAAAATTCGATGAAAATATTGGTGGTTAAATAAGCAGAAGGTCGTAAGCGCCATTTTGATTGTTTTTATTTTTCATGATTTTTTAAAAATAACTGTAAAAACTCGTGAAACGCAAAGGAATATCGAAATCGACGTCGTTTTGAAAAATTCGATAAAAAATATTGGTAGTTAAAGCAGAAGGTCGTAAGCGCCATTTTGATTTTTTTTATTTCTCATGATTTTTTTAAATAGCTGTAAAAACTCCTAAAACGCAAAGACAAATTGAAAGAACGACCATTTGAAAAAATTCGATAAAAATATTGGTGGTTAAATATGCAGAAGGTCGTAAGCGCCATTTTGATTTTCTTTATTTTTCATGATTTTTTAAATAACTGTAAAAACTCGTAAAACGCAAAGATAAATTGAAAGAACGACCATTTCAACAAATTCGATAAAAAATATTGGTAGTTAAAGCAGAAGGTCGTAAGCGCCATTTTGATTTTTTTTATTTCTCACGATTTCTTTTTAATAGCTGTAAAAACTCGTGAAACGTAAAGATAAATTGAAAGAACGACCATTTAAAAAAATTCGATAAAAAATATTGGTAGTTAAAAGCAGAAGGACGTAAGCGCCATTTTGATTTTTTTTATTTTTTATGATTTTTAAAAAATAACTGTAAAAACTCGTGAAACGCAAAGGAATATCGAAATCGACGTCGTTTTGAAAAATTCGATAAAAAATATTGGTAGTTAAAGCAGAAGGTCGTAAGCGCAGTTTTGATTTTTTTTATTTCTCATGATTTTTTTAAATAGCTGTAAAAACGTAAAGACAAATTGAAAGAACGACCATTTAAAAAAATTCGATGAACAATATTTTTAGTTAAAAGCAGAACGTCGTATCCGCCAACTTACGACCCTTTGCACTTACATTTTTCGAGCTCGTAATTTCAATTGATACGTTTTGAACGTTTTCAGAGCGATTGGCGTGAAAAAAAAATTGTACGACTTTATGCCATTATAAACAGCAAAACGTCGTATAATGGCGCTTACATCCTTATGTCATTAGACACGCGATATTTCATGACACAACACTTCAAAAATTGATTGCTTTCGATATACGTCCATGAGTTCCAGTTTGGCTGTTGGAATTGGAATCAATAATTCAAATATTCTCAGTTTGAATATTGTATC
>JAFFZH010011383.1:0-17073 GCA_018420115.1 Euura saliciscinereae
AAAATGGTGAGGGAAAATCATTGGTCGAGTTGGCATGGAATGCCTCATATTCACTTACCTCGCTCGGCTTTAAAGTTATTACGAGTAGTTACTCTTAGAGAATTTATAATAACACCATTGCACACAGCCAGTTTTATACCTCGGTACGTGTATATTTCAGGAACCTCTGACAAGCTGACCAACTTTACGAGCGTGAAATAATAACTTTAATTATATAACGACCACCGGTGTGATACGAGTCAAAAATGTATCTACACTTATGGCCGGACTCGAATTATTTCTTCATTACCTGTTGACCGATCAAATCGTTAATGACAAAGTTAGTAATTGCCTATACATGGTACACATCGTTATTATTGCGAGTACACGTCAGGCGTTAGTTGATGGATCAAGTCGGTTAGACCGCGAGGACAGTGTAACTAGCGGTGATTCCCTTCCCGGGCAATCGGTGAAGTTGATAGACTTTATATCCCTTGCCGCTGTAAGCTTCTGTCCGTCCGTCTGAGACGACGCCGTTTGTACCTCATGCGGGCTGTTTTCTTCTTTTCTTTCTGTTTTTTTTTTCACTTTACTTTACGTCACTCACTAACCAGGGACCTTACTAACATCCCACCGAGTCGTGCACCGTGCAAAAGTTTGCGTTCTGCAGTTGTAAACTATCAACGTATCTCGGTTCTCTCCGGTAAGAGCATCGCAGCGATTGACTTCCGGCAGACTCGATTCCTCTCCAATGGCCGTCGGCCTCTTACTGCCTTCTCTAGTCCTCTGCACATTCTTTCTCAGAGATCTACAATGCCCAAGGGTATTGTGGGAAAAATATCAGGCTTCTGCCGACATGGGGTATACGTATATTCTTTACGCGTACATCATTCCAGTGATTTGTGGCTAATTGCGTATTGCTATTATGGATATTGTCGTTCTGCAGCCTTCCCCGGAAGCCCAAGTTCATACCAGCCGTACGTGATCGTAGAGCATAGCCGTTCATAGAGTGGGCTTTCCGGTTGTCGAACAGCTTGAACACTCCTTTCCCATTATTTCTTTTATTAGTAACTCGTTGACACTTCGACATTACGATCAGGCCAGCGACTTAAGTGTACAAGTGCACAAGAGCGCACTCGTATCTGGGTAGACGCTACCTTGTTGCTAGGGGCAAGAAATTTCATTCAGTCCTTATTTATGCACAATAGATATTTGAAGACATGGTTACGTGTGTAGTCCTTCAGGTAATTATTTACAAAAATCTATTGTTTCAGGGGACCCAAGTGGTCCTAGGTATAGTCTCTCGCGGTTAGTTTTCGGTTCCCTGTAATTGGGTCCCAACAGGCTTAGGGCACTCGCATTTCTGCATGTCGCACGAGAAGCTCTGGAAGCCTCGGTTGGCCCCTAAAGCAATAACGTAAAATAGATTCAGATAAATGTTAAACGTTGCATATTGCACTCCATAGACCGACGGCTGCGGTAGGACCAATCTTGCCTGATTGATTACAATCGAGTAAGCTGCTCAAGTTGCAAGCTACGATAAGCAGAGTTGATAGCGCTCCCTTGATTCACATTTCGCGTGAACATTGGTGTCTGCTGGTTGTGCAATTGAGTACATGGGGATTCCGATTATCATCAATTGCCCATAATCGGGGACGTTCAGGGCATTTCCAGCTGCTAAAATGGTGAAAGGGTGAAGTCACAGAAGCAATGAGCCGGTAGTTGGTATTAAAAATCGCCTCGCCAGAATCGAGTCTCGTTCCTTGGACGAAAAAGTAAAAGTCACGAGAGTTACGTAAAGTAAGCACGTACAGTTCAAGGTTCACCCTTTAACACAGCGTCACGCACGAGAGAGAGGTGAGCTGCGGCACGTCACGCTTCCATTATTTGCTTTCGTTTTCCACTGAAACGTGGCGAATAACGAATCATGCATGATTTCAATTTTAGACCTAATATTTCTCAAACTTATTACTATCTGGGTATGAATCGTGACTCTTCACTTCACGATGAAATACTGCTGAATATAGAGCCTCGGGAATGAGGAAAAAACTTTGGAATTTACCCCTCGGTTTCAAAGCTGTATTCTCACATTATGGAAAGTAAAAAAATTCTCGTCGTCATAATGCTGGCATAGAAACATGCAGATAACAAGTTATAAATAAAACCTTTACAACGTGCAGAACAAGTCCTATATAAGCATTGGTAATACGGGCAGAAGATATACAGCAAGAGTTACCTCTTCCATTTTATCCCTGGGTCGGACTCATTTTAATATTGATTGAAACGTACGTACGTGATAATTGTTACCCGCACGTGTATTGTTACCCGCAGGCAATCTAGTTTCTTTCCCCACTGCCAATTTTCGCTTGTGAATTATCATTTCTATCAAAAGGAATAAGGAAAAATAGTGAACATTTAAGGGGTTATATCCGAGTAGAATGCGTGAAAAATGGGCGAATTTTAGGAATTTTTTTCTCAAAAAGTATTTGATCGATTTAAATAAACTTTCCTTCATTTGAAACAACATCTATTGAGGTTTGGTTACACATTTTTTTTATGTATATGTCGAGGAGCCGGATTTATCCTTTTCATGAGGCTTCTTTTTATTATTCTTAGACATTCTTTATTCTATTACGATCTTTCTTTTCTGGATATTATTTTCAATCTCTCGAAGATAATCTTCCTCTGTTTATTCAACAACCTTTTTCATAACTTAGCAACCCATCATTCTTTCTAATAACTTCGGTTGCTAACCATAACGTCATCATCTCTCCAACAACTCCGACATATATATATCCACTGGGAGCGCTGGTATCATGGCCGGCGAAAAAAGTGTCCCTCGCTCGCACGGTTTTCGGTGTCCAAAATTACAGGCAGGCGGTTGATCTAAAACAAAAATTTTCAAATGATTCTCAAAATATAATGTATGAAGCTGTTCGCGACGTAGGATTTTCCCCGAAAAAAATTGTTTCGCGAAATTACGGCCACTTGAATTTTTTTACTTTTTTTCGGTCTCATTTTCAAAAATTCAAATGGCCGTAATTTCGCGAAACAATTTTTTGGGGGGAAAATCCTACGTCGCGAACAGCTTCATACATTATATTTTGAGAATCATTTGAAAATTTTTGTTTCAGATCAACCGCCAGCTTGTAATTTTGGACACCGAAAACCGTGCGAGCGAGGGACACTTTTCACGCCGGCCATGATACCAGCGATCCCAGTGGATATATATACATAAAAAAAATTTGTAACCAAACCTCAATAGATATTCTTTCAAATAAAGCAAAGTTTATTCAAATCGATCAAATACTTTTTGAGAAAAAAATTCCTAAAATTCGCCCATTTTTCACGCATTCTACTCGGATATAACCCCTTAACTGCACATAGCACTCTCACGTCTGATATTGCGTTGAGTCAGAATGTAAACGGGCAATCATGTCCCTACCCGTGGTCCGTGGATCGCGTGTGTTGGTTCTTCAGACAAAACTTCACGTGGATTCGCGTAAGACATCGAATAACACGTGGAATGTATTTTCCGGGTTTGTCTTTTTTGACAGGACTGTTTTGAATATTACCAAACTTAGACTGCTACTAATCTAATCAAAATTAGACTGCTACAGAGGAACGGATTAAATCCACTTCAGATATGAATGAAGTGTGCAGCGACGGCGTTCAATCAAGAACGGCATTATCCAATTGGACGTAAAATTAGTCCAGCGAATACGTACAGCTTACCGCCATGTCAGACTGCAACCGCAGGCAACACGGTTGAAAAGCTTTACTTCCACAACCGCATCCCACAATTACCATAGTGACGTCGAGTATTCAAAACTAGGAAACGGTAGGTGAGCTAGAGTAGAATAATTACTTTGATGGCACGTGCCTTTGAGGTAGACATCCTATTTGTGAAGTTATAGCCTGGCAAGATTGCATTTGGATCAGAAAGTTTGTGACTTGAACTCCTAGACCGCAACGCGCGAAGTTAATTTAGCTGATGGAAAAATGGAGGTAGCCGAGTGTAAAGTCGAAAGAGGGTATCAATGCGGGGATGCAGACGAGGTGAATAACAAATAAAGAACGAAAGAAAAGGAAAATAGAAAAAGAGACGGAAGTGAAAGGGAAATAGGATAGGGCACGGAAAGGAGAGGAAAGAAAAGAACACATAAAAACAAAAAAATAAAATAAAAAATAAAAAATAAACCAACGCTTTGCAGAGTTCAACTCCCAGCAAGGCACCTACGGCGTTCGAACGAAGCTGTACACAGGATCTGCTTGATCTTATAGTCGCGATTCGACCAGCTGCAAATATCTCGGGTGCCAGTGTAACGCGGTAGTCTAGGTAATTAACGCCTCGTGTAGATCTTATCACTCGAGAGGTACGCGCAGGGAGTTCATGATGACCCATGATGGTCTGTGATGTACAGCCTTGCTGGCTTAATGGAATATTATTATCGGTTAGCATCAGCTGGCTGGAGCTGAATTACTGGGAGGTAGATTTGTAATTGGAATAGAGGATAATCTTTTAGGAACAATAGTCACGACTGAGGGAGAAACAATACAAAATCAGAGGGACTCCAGCAGGCCAAGACCACACGATTTATAAAATAGCAATCTGATCTAATCAACCCACCTTGCACACATTTCTTTCGTGAATATTAGATTCTTCATCTTCGCGAGGGGCGGGGACTTGAATGGGAACGGGATTGAATTGGGACGTATCGGCTTCTTTACTTAGTGACAGCTCCGAAAATTGCGGATCGGATAAATTGAGACATGTGGTGACACACGATAGCACAAGAAGACCCGTCTCTCGTAACTCTGTGTTTTTGCCGTTGAAATAAGTGACATTACAACAACTCATCCAAGTATCGAACAGCTAGGGCACCGATTCTCCATTGTACCCATCTCGTCTCCTGGACAAGGCAAATATAACGTAGAAACGGCAACAGCCGCCCAAGTTCTACTACGCAGAGGAATGCTGCTGTACCAGGCCCGAGTGTCGTGCTGGAGCAGAATGAAGCGGAGTGAAGTGGAATGAAGCTGGAAGACGAAGAGAGAGATAAGAACGGAAAGTATATGAAATCCGTTCTTGTAGTCTCTGGAACTCCGAAGTCGAAACGGAAAAATGTCATCACATCTAGTCTCCCGTTTTCGAAGATGGCGGAGAATAATCTAAAACAAGAGCGGCAAGAAGCGAAGCAGAGAAGTCGAATGGAAGAACGGCGTCGTCCACGGTCTTTAGCTACATTTAATTCGACGCGATGGTTCTTGTCTCCTCACCGACCAGTCACGTCAAGGTTGACATCGGGAGACGTCTGGTACGGTCTGTCATCCGTTTTACGTCCCGGCCGAGCTTACGGACGTCCTTATGAACGTCGACCCCAAGCTACGCCGACGACCTGGATGTCGACCGTGAGCCGGGGGGTGGCTCTTGACTCCTCCGGATCCTTCCGATACTCCATCGCATTCCGTCACGCTTATTGGTTTCATCAGATTGCTTTGGTTCTATTAGGTGTCTACACGGATAGCACGTTCCACCAGCAAGCAGCACGTTCTCTAATACCCCCTACGGAACACAAAACAAATCAACAAAGCAAGCCCTCACTTCTTCAGCCCGCGTATTCGTGGCTCGATAGCTGCACAATACTTGTACCGAGAGCATCAGCAAGAAACCATCCAGCAGCAATCCACCGTGCTGCACTACGCCGTTGTGCATCCTCCGATATATAAAGCTGTAAGGCAGCTAGACTATTGACTAAAATCGGAAAAATGCACTGACCCGTATACCCTATGATCATGCCAATATTTACACGAATTGTCTACAAATAATCAGCTGTAACAAGCCTCCACATGTAATAAGACTTGGCCTGGCACGGCTGAATTGATCTGATAAAAGTCCACTGGCGTCTGTAGTGTACGTGTAGTGTCTTATGCGCGGCATGCAGGTATCGTGTCAGGCAGCGGATTCCTCTACCGACAATGCACTTGCGTGTACGTAGGCACATACCCAGAAGTGTGTTAAGAGTATGGATATGTATACCTGGTAGGTAGACGGGACAATATCTTATATATCCATCGTAATAGGTATTGGCAAAAGTGGTGGCGGTGGGTATAATAGAGAAGTATACAATGGGAAAGAATAGGGATAGATGGACGTATGGTGGTGGATATGTAGACGCGGTTCAAGTACGAGAGTGTACGTAAAGTGCATACATAGTCGTCTAGTTGGGAGCACGGTGAAGACATTCGCTCGTGTTATTGATCAGTGGTCATTCCGAGGGACGAGATGAATGAAAGTGTCCATTGTATCGTGGTCAGCAGCTGGAATATTAACGGAACACCAGCGTGAGTTATGTAGATCCATCTTCGTTCGTTGTTGTTACAGAATCGCAATTGTGCCCAACTGACCATACGCGTAATGTATAACGCTTCGGTAACCAACTTTGTTTCAATTATCCGATCGGGATGACAAACAATTATTAAAACTGTCTAGTTCCATTATCCTGATTATAGCAACAGTCGACATTGGAAACGTATGGACGGTATCACAAATATTGTTTTCTCGTTCCAAAACACACAACTTTGCGAAGTGAATGAAGAATTCAACAATAGACCTAATCCGTTTCGAATTGAGTAGGCAAGCCTTAAATGAATTGTCTTATAGTTCGAAAATCGCCAGTTCGAAATGTATTAGTTGTTGATGTAAAAAAGGGGCCCATATTTTTTCGAATTGCCGAAACAAATCTTGTACGAAATTACGGGCATTTGAAGATTGAATTTCGCTTTATCGTTTTACAAAAGTTCACTGCCACATCCAAATTTTTTTTCCGTTATGAAAAATTGTTTTACCATCGATGAAACGGAAATATCAGTCACATCGCCCCACATACTGTGTGCCATTTTCGAATAATGAAAAATATACATACATTGTATATTTTTCATTAAAAAAAATATACATACTTACGAAGGTGATCAGATTTTTTTTCAATTTCGAAAAAAGACACGTCATATTGTCCATGCTTAAGTATCTCCAAATCTCTCTTCGAGCTTTGAATGAATGCGGTAACCCCCACAAATGAGACAAAGAATGTACAATTATGTCGATTGCCTCAAAAGCACATACAGCATTGTAAAAAAAATGAATAATAATGTTCGTTCACTAGAAATAGATAGCGCGCGATTGAATATTCGAATAGCTCTAATTTTGTCCGCATTTTTTTCTCTGGTCAAACAAAATAGGAACAGGTATCGCTTTTGACATTAGAGAGCAACATATTTCAAGTTCAGGAAGTTCGTGAAATCATGATTTCCAGCCTAGACGATTCAAAATGAATTCAATTAATAGGTATAGGTAGATATTATGGGCGACTATTTTCAATGTGGAATCTTGTTGAATCAAGAAGTAGGGGAGACCGGGGCAAGTTGGAGACTTTAAGCTTCGAATGCGTTTCTTTAATCAATTGTGAGTGAAATTCAAAATCTTTCGGTATTTTCTCAAACTATGAGATGTTAGCTATTACAAAAAAAATTGACATTATATTCGGTTATTTACAAACTGAGTAATTGCGATTTTTCTAAAATTTTGCATACTCGTCGACTTGCCCCGACCACGGCGCAAGATGACTATTCTATTGAGGCAAGTTGGCAAATGCTGGATTTCGGTTCCATGGGCGTGGAAAAATGTTGTTTTAGTTAAAAAATACTTCATTCTATTCCTACCCAGAAAGGATACACACATGCGGTCACATTTTTTTCATTCATTTTTTCTCATATTTACGAACCATGTCTGCAATATGGTGATTCCACACGACAACCTTATAAATCGTGGAAAAATAAACCAATATATTTATTCAATCTTTTATTCATTTATTTATTCATCTATTCATTCATCAAGCTGAACAATTACATCTTAGCCTAATTTTTTTTTAATCCCATTCGCTAAACCACATGTCAACTTACCCCCACCAAGTTGCCCCATGTGCCGCTATTAAGAAAACAAGCGGGTTTGGGCTGACTGTGAGCCAGCCTTTGAACTTCCCGTTATTTATTTTGATCTCACCTGTTTTGAAATTTTCAAATATGACCTCAGGTTTTTGATCAGCGGTTCAAAAAACCTTCGAGTACCAATTTCCGTAAGATTTCGAATGTTTCTAGTGTTTCTCCCGGCAAATTGGATTCGCGATTTCAAATTTCGCAAATCTGACTTCAGATTCTTGATCAGTTATCCAAAAAACCTACGAGTACCAAGTTTCATCCAAATCCAAATGTTTTTAGTTTTTTTGCAGCATATCGAATACGCCAAATAAAAATTTTGCAAAATAGACTTCGGATTCGTGATCAGCGATCCGAAAAACCATGTGATACCAAATTTCATTGAAATCCGTTGATCCCTTCTCAAGATATCGTCATTTTTGTTGTGATTTTGAGAATGTTGTTATTTAAATATCTCGAAAAGTACTGAACCGATCAAAGCCAAAATCTAATCAGTTCTAAGTTTGAGAAAGCCGCGTCGATTGAGACCAAGTTGATCGAAATCCGACCGCGCGTTCTCGAGATATCGTCGGACAAAAATTTGATCACGCACACACACACACACATACACACACACAGAGGTCCATCTGAAAATGATCGGAAGTGATTCCCCGGACCTCGAAACGTGGAGATCCAATGAAAACTCAACTTTTCATTTTCGGGGTGATTACAATAACTTCCTATTTTCTCTGAAATCAGAGATACGGGAAGTTAAAAATAACCTCATAACCAGTTAATTGCCGAAAGTTCGGGATCCTATAGTTCTATAGCATCCATGTGGCTGCATAAATGAAGGATTAATTCGACAGTACGATCTTGGTTACCTTCAGTTCTGTGCAACTGATTTCCTGGGCACAAAATATTACATCGCGCGCGCCCAAAACCGCAATTTCTCTGTAAAAAGCCACATGACTTTGACATACAAGTCCACATCAGTTTTATTACTGCGCGGGGGTATGTTTAACACTTTCCATTGTCTTAACTGGCATAATCTCTCGAAATATTAGCAAAAAAAACGATTTCGTCATCTTGCCCCGTCTCCATCTTGCCCCGGTCTCCCCTATAGTTCATTCTCTTGATGAGCTGTTGCCGGGCATTCCCGCCTCGGGCTCGTATAGCATCATCATTAGCTCGTAAATCATGAGTGATGAACTCCAACGCATGGTATTGACCGTTTTCCGTACGTGAAGGTTTCCGACATTAAAGTGGGTGATTTGACACTGGTAGGAATTTCTGGTCCCACGGATTCCGTCCAAAAGCCCGGTGACGTGAAGGGTAATAAATGAATAAGCCAGGTCGAAAATCAAAGTTTCTTTCGGTATACGTAAATGTTGTTTACGTTCCAGTGAATCGAAATTTTGAAAAAAAATTCCAAAGCACCGAAACGATACCCTATCTGGTTATTCTATTATGAAAATAAAATGAAGAAAGTATTGAAATCAAGCGAGTTCAGGTATGAAAAAAGTTCATCTACTGCCAGGGTGGGCAAGTTGGAAATTTTCGTTGCACAAGGCCCCCGGGTCGATGCACATAATTGGATCGGTCAGTTAAGCTTGTTACCTGGGTCGGGAAAAGGTCTGTTAATCCTATAATGACGAACAATCGAAGAATCGAATCGAAGAAGTATTTTCATAGCCTTTAATCAGAATCCGTAGCTATCGAAGTTATGCAACAAAGAAAAATATTCGTAAGCAGGTATTGAATTCCAAGAAGCTTTTGTTCTAAGCGGCCCAGGCGCGCTCCAGGTAGTCCCGGGCCGCCGAGTCCTAATCCCTTTTGATTGGCTGGGTAATAGGATTGGATGCACAAGCCTACCTGGCCGATGCAAAATGTGCAACGGTTGCACAGGTTGCCCTCCCTGGATCTACTGTATTATCTGTATCTAGTCTTGTAACAATTCGACAGTAGGGAGTTTGAAGCCTAGTCAGAACGGTGGGTGGTGAGTGGGTGAAGGAGCAAATGGAAAGAGGACGAATTCTGTTTAACGGCGCGTACCCATCTGATTCTTATCTACGTTCGTTCTTCTTTCCACGTACGGTGTTACTTGGCTATCCGCTTGAGTAGGCGTCCAAGAGACGGTCTGTGGTGTCTGGGCCTGCCAATGGCCCAAGCCCTGTCACTCAATAGCAGCCCCTTATTCTCTGTCGCACAGATAGTACACTGTGCTAGTCTTTTCTTACCTTTTCTACCCTACCCATTCAGCTGGCCAGTTGCATTTGCGAGTCGGGTACACTAGAAACGCAATGACATCCTGGTCGTTGCTCGTGTCTGTATTCTCGTTTCATCAATCGTAGGAAGCGCGCTAGCTGATGCGAAATAGGCCACTCCGACCGTAAAAGTGCCGGGGGCAAAAGAAAGAATGGAAGCCCAGAGAGAGCGACACATTGCAATGTATCATTGCTTGACTGAAAAATCCTGAGAAGCCGGGTAAATTTCTTTCAGAATCCGAGAATCCGAGATTCGCTTAATACTAGTCAATCGGAGTAGGTGTGTAGATGATCTCACTGAAAGAACGGGACTTGACCCTGACATAACGGGATAAGCGCGTCGTTTGCGTAGGCTAACCTTGACATGGAACAAGACATAGCGGAGTCAAGATGACCCTCAAAATTTCTGCATCTGCATTTCTGAACTTTAGCACGGCGTAACTCCGAAACGGTCATTCTGAGAGAAAAATTCTACTGGACTTTTTTCTTCCTCTTTCGATTACCCGATGGCGATATTTTTTAGTTTTTTTTTAAGACCCACGCTGATGCTGTTTTTTCATTGGTTGATACTTCAGCACGGCGTAACTCCGTAACGATCATTCTGAGAGAAAAATTCTACTGGACTTTTTTCTTCCTTTTTCGATTACCCGATAGCGATATTTTTTTAGATTTTTTTGTAGACTTAGAGAATAACGGAAAATTCGCAGTGAAAAAATTGTATTTAAATCAATTATAATAGTATATTATGCACCGAGGGAAAAAAGTGGTGCGGGAAAAAACACCTTTTTCCCTCGGCGCATAATATACTATTATAATTGATTTAAATACAATTTTTTCACTGCGAATTTTCCGTTATTCTCTAAGTCTAAAAAAAAATCTAAAACCATCGCCATCGGGTAATCAAAAAAGGAAGAAAAAAGTCCACTAGAATTTTTCTCTCAGAGTGATCGTTACGGAGTTACGCCGTGCTAAAGTTCAGAAATGCAGATGCAGAAATTTTGAGGGTCATGGAGTAAAGCTCCGTTATGACTTCGTTCATCAATTCGAATTAACTACTCAGATTTTGACGTATAGATTCATAAAAGTCGCGTGAAGTCGAGTTTTTCTGTAATTTCATTGCTCACCTCGTCGTTAAACAATGTTACTCGAATAACTATGAAAGAAAAGAGCACATCTGAGGGAAAAAACGATGGGAAGTAAGCGAACTTCAACATCCGTTCATGTGTGGGATTATTCGTTTAAACTTTTGTTCGTCCGAGAAAACAGTTGTTAAAATGAAGACAATTTCCCGGATAAGAAACATAAGTATGACGTAACCATGTACGAACATCAAGCGACTCGGCAACAAATGGTGAAGTCAGTCGTGGAGTGTTGTTGAAAAATTCTCACGTTTCATTCAATATCTTGAGAAATGCATCACCGATGTCCAAAAAATCTGGAGTAACATCTCTCGAAATCGCTCTTCAACGCGTTTTATTACATTAGGTAGTAGTCAATATTTTATGAACGATAGCGCGCGAATGCGGAAAGTCGAGAAGTAGAGGGAGATAAAAGTGAGACTATAGAGGAGGCTGGATCGGGTGTTACCCGCGTAGAAGGTAAAGGCAAAGATGAGAGCTTTTTGTAAGCATCGAAGCGAAAATTCCGCCATAGTCACGATCAGCACTACATGTAAAGACGCGTAAGCACTGTAATACGGATGGCTGTGTGGGAGTTGCGTTTGGACGAAAATCTTTCGCTCGTTCTTTTTTTCGCGATTCAGTTACCATTCGAGAGTCCGAGCCAACCACTGTCGCTGCCATGACCATCGCCGCACCGCATACACATAGACCCTATAACCAGGGGTTCAGCTAAGAGAATTAGTATCCACCCGGTCATGTAGCCCGTGCTAGAGTGCACTTAGTATTCAGATCAGACCGAGTATCTGTCAAAAGTTGTTAGGTGGGTGTGGGGGACCCAAGTGAAATGATTTGCCAGGTTGAAAATACTGCATTGATACAGACGAGTACGTGTGTACATGATTGCCTATTTCTGTCATAAACTCGCTCTTTTCGGAGCTCACCGATACAACGTACCAGATTTCGAGGATCCCAGGCCCAGAAACTTATTGCAAAAGCGTTATTGTAAACTATGTATACGGTACAGATCTGCTACACGTATGCAAAAGGGGTCGGTAACCGTAAAAAGCCAGCTTGGCAGTAATCCTTTTTGATCCTAAAATATCTGGCTTATGAATTGTAGCTGACCTATCATGCAGGGCTCAAACAACGACGCAACGATAAATTAAGTATCCTTACGAGGGAACCGTGCTCTCGGTCCCACCATTATCAATCGGGCGAAATATCATCTGGCAGTGGGATACATCCTCAGTTGGATGGCATGAATCGTATACACGGTAAATCGTAAGGTGTTTGGTTCTGCCTTAGAACATCTTGGTCTTGGATTACGTCAATAGATCAAAGGGACTTTCTCGTTTCTTCGCGCTAATGTAGCGGTGCTTTGGCGCAATCCAAGCAAGAACGAAAAAAGCTCCAGTTATCCTAGGGCTAAAAGTTGTTAAAAACTTTCTAATGTATGTGAGATAGTTCGCTCCGCTACGTAGATACCTACTAGCACCTAGCGTTCATTCGTCGTTCTGTGACCACGGTTTCCCTGTGTCCGTGGTCTCTACGATCGCGCTCTGACACCGAGGACGATTACCGCAGATTCCAACCCGCCCACGATTACAGCTTTCGTTCTATACCAAATCGGGATTTCACCACAATATAGAGCTCGATTCTATCCGTTCTACTCCAGCCTCGGTCGCTCGCGGGAATTTAACAATTCACACAATCAAAGCGTCCTTTGTCAAAAGGCCCCAACGATCATACCATCCGTTCGAAACTTGAGTCTCCAGGTTTGAACACCGTTAAACCTGCACGATTCATGGAGCAAAAATGTCCATAATGTTGTTACAACTGATTCGAATGTAATTTTATCCGTCTTGATGATAGCGTATCTGTTACAATTTTTGTCCGCAAAGTTAACGGTTGTGAATTTATATAATGTAGACTTGGTTGCTGTTCACTGCGAATGAATCGGAATTCATCGAATGAATACCATGGTAAAAAATATTGGTAGTTTTACTTACGCAGATTCCACAGCAATACGCCAAGGTAAAGAGTTAGTGGCGGGTACTTACCTGAAACAAAAGAGAATAGAGTCAACCACGAGAAAATGTCTTATCACATAGTAAAGTTTCACGCTCCGACAAACCTCGTCGTTGCGGTAATTTTTCAATCTCATTTTATAGCCAAAGGTACTGTGTACCTATAGTGCTGATCTCTAGACGTGCGTGCAGCTTGCGCTTTGGCCGAGGTTAAAGCCTGTGACAACGGACAATTAGCCAGGTTCCACTGTAATTTTTGTAATTGGCCATTCTGTTTATATTTCACACGTTTACACAAGACTTGTCAATATTTTGCGAATGGTATGGTAAATAGTGGAAAGACTTCAAAGCTCAAATGAACCAGGAGACACAGCTGAATGAGCGTGCGAGAGCCGGGACAAATATTGAGAGGCGCTAAGGGACTTGCGCAAGTTGTTGCCCAAGTGTCGGCGAAGCTTATATTTGCCAAAGTCGAATCAAGAGGAAATTGAAATCACGGTGTTTGCTGTAGGAAAAATCTATTTTATTCTATCGCCGTGAAGCATCCGTAATTTGGCGTCTCGAGCGCTCGCATTCTCAACGCAACAAAACAGACCTAGAAATTAAACACGGAAACTGAAGCTGTACCCATTATCTTCAGATACTCGCGTGTTTCGCTCAGCTAGTAATAAGTGCAAACAACTCGCGGCAATGGTGAAGCTATAGAAGAAATCCTCGACTTCCGGGAAAAACGGGTATATTCTTACTCAACCGGTTGCTGTTCGGAATATGGGTGTACTGAGCCGGCAGCCTCGCTCACCCCCATCACTGTCCAAATCTAGGAAGCCAAGCAAAATACAAACCACATACGTTCCATCTTCTCGAACTTCAGTCGCTTCGTAATTGATTCCATGTGTGCGGCAAAGTCGTAACTCACACCGGTGAGATAGTACGGGCCACTAAACCTGATTTTCCATGAAATTCGCGTTTTTTCGCATTTATCTCGTAAACGACAAGAGATACAGAAAAAAAATGCGGAATTCCCTACAAAAAAGGTCCTTAGTACTGAGTCGCTAACATCAATATTTCTGGAGATAATTAATTATAAAGTTTTTGTCATTTCAAATTTTTATCGAAAATCACGTCAAATTATTTGTAATAAATATCCATTGGATAATGAAAGAACGATATTTTTATAATTTGACGTGATTTTCGATAAAAATTTGAAATTACAAAAACTTGATAATTAATTATCTCCAGAAATATTGATGTTAGCAACTCAGTACTAAGGACCTTTTTTGTAGGAAATCGAATTTCCTACAAGTTTGTTTGAAACACTTTTTTCTGTATCTCTTGTCGTTTACGAGATAAATGCGAAAAAACGCGAATTTCATGGAAAAATCAGGTTTAGTGGCCCGTACTACCGACTTTGCCGCAATGAGCACTTTTGTAGAGCGTTTAATTCTGAGAAATACTTGTCTATGGTCAAAGCGATGCCATGAAATGCCGCTGAGCTATAGAAATTTAAAGATTAAAAATCAGAGTTTCCGTGTATTTTCAATGGGAAATCTTTACACGCCTTGGTCTAGGACTTAATATTAATATTAGGGGCTCAAACTTTGAGAAAATTTTTTTTCTTGTATTTCCAACAAAATTTCATGATGGGACCGATAAAAAAAAATAGTCGAGAAAAAAAAAGCACCCTAAGGAATATGGCGTACACCCTAGTTGTCGGTCACCCGCTGTGTGGTACCGCAGCGCGCCGATAGATGGTTGACAGTGGTTTCTGGATCTCACGTTTTATGTAACCTTACATGGGGGTAGGGGGGGTCAAAGATCGCCAAAATCATCCTTACGTAATTAATGAATGGCCCCTTATGTGTCACGACGCAACCGAAATCATTCTCGATATGAAAGACCTGTGTGGTCTGAAATAAAAGTTAATAATATTGATAATATTGTAATAATAAAATAGTCCCTATTGAATTGACAGGAATATTGATGTGCCTTTTCGGGGACAGGTAAAAGATGTCGGGATTAACCTTTATATATAGAGAGTAGAGACCAGTGGGATTAACAGATATATTCCAACTCTGCAGTAGCTGAACCTAAATAGAAAATTTCCAGTAAATAAGACCGCTAACGGCGCCATCTGCGAACGGCAGCAGGGCCGCTATGAACTAACTTTTTCTCGACAGAGCTCATTTTACTATCTGAGATGGTAAAAATTCGGAGCCCACGAGTGTGCATTATACGATCGTTTTATACTCCTTCATACGATCGGAAATAGTAAATTTTAGCCTTCAAGTTGTAAACCATGCCCTTCTTGAAGAGTAATATTCACCATTAGTGAAATTTACAAGGTGGAATTGTAATTCTTTGTATTGTGTGACGACACGTCATTCTACTACCCCAAAATAGTAATTTGTCGGCGACATGTGGTGAAATATAATGTTCTATGATACATGTTTTCTCTCAGTGTAGCGGTCGATAATCTAGAAATATTTTCAAACATGGAGGTATGTCGGTATATAGACGCGGCAATCAGGATCGTTTATGGCGATGGAAACGAGTTTACGAAATTGGTTTTTGACTGCAACGGATCAGCGTATAACGCCGTTACGCGTCAAAATAGTAGCTGCCAGGCGTTTGACGATGAAGCGTAGCGAGACAGTGAAACATTTCCTGACTTTTGTTTTTTTTGACGTTGCCTAGGATATGAAAATTGACGCAAATCAAATCTAACCGTTACGCATCGTAACCGCGATTAGGATTGTGAGGACCTCAAATTTTGTCTCTCGCTAGGTTCGGCTACCCTGATATACATACACAAGTCACGATTCGCTTCTGCGCTTCCGACTTCTACTAGCATCCGCTCAGATGATATCAAGATTAGGATGTACCAACACCCCTGTTCCACCCTTCTGCATCCGTTGTGCCCTCTCGCCCAAGTATTCACGGCCTAAGTAATGGGAATTCTGATTGTGCGCGATTCCTAATCCTAGCAATTTCAGACGTCCAGATCTAGAGCGTCGTTAGTGATCGCCGACTAAAATGAGCAACGTGCGTGGAGGATCCCATACGACACGAAATATTTCATAAATGTTTCAAAAATGTTTCAACGATTTGGATTCATAACATAACTTAGATGTATAGGGAATATTTGTGAAATATGTTAATTGCAATGTAACATTCACAATATTTCTGAAATATCGTGGGACCATGTTGACTGAAACACATCATTTCAGAAATCTAGTAATATTTCAGATACATTTCGTATGAAATATAGCAGTTTTAATATTTCTGGAATGTTTCGGAAATATGTCGATTGAAACCAGAGTTGGGCGAATTTGTAATTAATTAGATACAAATTACAAATTACAATTGTAATTTGTAATTGAAAAAAATTCAATTACCAATTACATTTTTAATTTGTAATTGAAAAAAAATTCAATTATCAATTACTTTTGGAATTTGTAATTGAAAGAAATTCAATTATCAATTACAATTGTAATTCGTAATTGGTAGAAATTCAATGGCCAATTACATTTTTAATTTGTAATTGAAAAAAATTCAATTATCAATTACTTTTGTAATTTGTAATTGGCAGAAATTCAATTACCAATTACAATTGTAATTTGTAATTGAAAGAAACTCAATTATCAATTACTTTTGTAATTTGTAATTGGAAGAAATTCAATTACCAATTACAATTGTAATTTGTAATTG
>JAFFZH010011384.1:0-11867 GCA_018420115.1 Euura saliciscinereae
AAGAAACCGGCTACGAATGCGACCACGCATTTCTAAATATTTCCGTAAAGGTACTAGGGTGTCCTGTTTTTTATTTTTATTGTTTTATTCCACCGGCCACCAGTCATAACTTTAGTAGTTGGTCTGAAACGAACCCACACCAAAGATGAGCTTCGTAGCTCAAGTCTAAGAGGTGCCTCAATCAACATTTTCATTTTTTATTTTAATAAAATTGAAAAAAAGATATATCACGATCTGAGGGAATAGATAAACATTGAATTTGATGAATTTTTGTGTGTTAGCCACGAATAAAAAGATAAGTGCCTTTTAAATGCAATTTATTATGGAATCGCTAATTAAGCCGTCTAGGAAAATAATTTGTGGCACTTTTTGGAAATTATTTGCGACGATTTCTCGCGATTGGACACAGGTTGGAGTATTTTCGAAGTGTCAGAACAACATTGGACACAAGTAGGTACGACTCTATTAAATCACAGTTACAAGAAAGATAGAATGTCTTGGTTTTTCAACCAGCTCAATTTTTTGCAAAAAGTATGAAATAAAATATGTGTGTGTGTCTTCTTTAGCTGTGATTTTTGTCGGTCCGATATCTTTTTATAAATACCAAGAAAAAAATTAAAAACGTGAAAACGCCATAATTGACAAAAAAAGGTCGAATAATGGGGCTAGGAGATTGAAACTTTGGCGAAATTTTGTTTTCACGACAGAAAATGTTTGCCTAAATTTTTGTGTTGAAGAAAAAATAAAAAAAATTTACGAGCTTTTCAGGCTAAACCCGGTCTGAATAAGCCAAAGGCCCAATAAGTACGTTTCATGCAGAAAGTTGGTCAGCATGAAGCCAAAACTACACATTTAATCCATTCCAAAAAATATGATTGGAGCGTACAGCCGATTATCGATATGGCGCTTTAAAATGAAAAAAATTATTGAGGCACCTCTTAGACTTGAGCTACAATGCTCATCTTTGGTGTGGGTTGGTTTCAGACCAACTACCAAAGTTATGACTGGTGGCCGGTGGAATAAAAAAATAAAAATAAAAAACAGGACACCCTATTAGGTACGTATCAGAACGGGCTTCAATTCCAGGATACAGTACGGATACTTTCCGCATTCGAGCAGGACCAACAGAAACGTACCTCTCCCGGATAGAAACGGCTACAAACCGGCTACGTAAAATATGCCAATCGTCGAATCAATTTCTTATAGGCACGGATCAGGAGGGGGTACAAAAACACGTGTCCCAGTCGATAAAACCGGATGAAAGTCGATCGAGGCGACCATATGCTTTTCCCGAATAGCTCTCGTATAGGCCCGGATATGAACCGGTTACAAAAAATATGCCAATCGTCGAATTAATCTCTTATAGGCACGGATCAGGAGGGGGTACAAAAACACGCGTCCCAGTCGATAGGGTCGTATACGATTTCACATAGGTCCGATTCCTATCCGTAATTTTTAGCAGGGTTGAACAGCGTTCCTTTTCCAATCTTACGTTTCTGTATTCTTTCAATTATGTCGAATTTCTCAAACACCATATGCTCCACGCAGAGGTCAAATGTGATACCCGCACGTGTCAGCTTGAATCCGCGAACTTCAAGTATCGTTGACACATGCATATACGATGTTATCAGCAACGTACCCCAGCTAACCTCTTCTAGTTCTCCGCTTTTCGTCACTCCGCCCAGTGGAACTGTGATTTTACTCGGAATCGTAGGACTGTTGTATATCTTTGCATTGAATATCCTGGTGCGTTGTAACCGTCCACATTTTTCGTCCCGTTGAAATACTTAGTACGAATCGCAACCGATAATGATCCAATATCAGTTATTCCGAATCGTACGCAGGCCTTCTGGAATTCTGGCAGTTCTATTACACCACGAATGTAATCGATGATCCGTTCAAATAATTCATTTATCAATTCCCGGCTTCGCGGATGCCACCAATGATTTACGGTTGGAAGAAGTAGGGTAATTCCGGGAGAGATGAACCACTTAAGGGAAATGATTTTTTAACTAATTACGTATTTCATTTAAAAAAATTTCTCTTCCACGAAGTTACTGTATGAAGCCTTGGTAATAGTTAAACACAAAAACTTAATTTTTTTTAAATGTTAATCCTGTTGAAAAACACGATTTCCGAACATGCTTTTGTCGGCCATCTCACCCACACCCCCCGGGTGAGATGCCCCGGGGGGTGTGGGTGAGATGCCCAAGGCGGAAAAGATGGTCTGCTCAAGTAATTGAACATTCTATAAATGGAAAATAGTTTCATTGACGCTCGAATTGACGTGCCTTGGCTTTTGCGCCACGCTTTTTAAGTTCTCACACATTCAATCATCTAACATTGTACATATACGGACTTTGTTAATTTTTTTCTATTTTGACACAGTGCTCAAGACAATCACTTGAATTGATCCTCTCTAGACCAATGCCACCGTTTGTAGACTCAGGCGAATGGGCACCTAAGCTAAAAATCCAGTGTTTTTCAATTGTTTATATATCTGGGGCATCTCTCCCGATTGGGGGTGAGATGGCCTTTTTGCAGTTACTTCCGTTCTCGTGTGTATTCTGGAGCCAATTTTGATGGTACATAAACTTCAACTATTTACAAGAATGTACCCATGCTCTTAGTCCACTTTGCACATTGATAAATAGTTGAGCATTATGCATGAATAATAGCCAAAGTTACAGCAGCTAAAATATTTCGAGTTTTGATCAGTTAAGGCCAATTATCGTGAAAACGAATTCATTTTTTCGTGCGTTTTTGCATTCCTTTTGTTATTTTGGATACAAACAACAATTAAAAAAATCAGTGCCACTACATGACCAATAGTTTATTAAATATCGAATTTCGGCCATCTCTCCCAGTGGTTCATCTCTCCCGGAATTACCCTATACTGACTCGATGCGTAGGACGTAGTTGCCGCATCGTAGTAATTTGCGTACGGTTTGTAAAATTTTCTGAATCGTTTACAAAGATCCCATATGCATTTCCAATTACACAAACTACTATTGGTCGCCTGTAATTATATTGTGTAAAATTTGTTTTTTGTACTGGTATTTTGCTGACGTGTGATTTTGCAGCGTTAGCTCCGCAACAGTCTTCACAATTAGACTGCCTTCTGAAACTTTGATGACATCATCGAAATACGGCTCACTGTTTTTCGTTGTAAAAAATGATGCTTCGTCTTTCGGTTTAATCGTGTATTCTGATTATTCTTCGTCAGACTCGCCGTTTGTTCTCTCCGCAGTTTGTGCACGATCATTCTGAGGTTGGTTTTCTAAGTTCGCCGTACCACGGGTTGCCTTACCGCTGCGAGTTTTCGATATTTTCAACGCTGTTTGCAATGTTGAATTCATCGTCTTCTTTTTCTTGATCTTCAAAATGTTCAAACGATGCACCTTCGAAGGCGAAGTCAGTGCTTACTGCTCTCTGTGATTTTTGAATTCGAACTGAAACAATTTTTTTTTTTTAGTTCTAAATACACATTCTGAAATTCTATTTATATTCTATCCTAAACTAATTACTGAGCGTTAGCTTATCCTGCCTGATTTTGGTTGAACAATAATGTATAATGCGCATGCGCGCGGTTATCTAATCGCGTAATGTCTGTTGGTGTGTTAGCAGCCAATCATAAACTCTAATGCATTTTAAAGGCGAATCAAAACGAATAACGTTCTATTTTGTACGGGTCGAGCGTATTGTTTCACCAAACTCGCACGGTATAATGTTTGTGCAACTCTGCTTGCAGATCCCCTTACGAAATAACTTCAAACTCACCTTGATCATTGCTATTGCAATTTGTTGATGTGTTTTTTTCCACAGAATGCCTCCAAAGTTCCGTTGGTTGCTCGTTGACTGGACAAGTTTCTTTTTTTAATCTTGTTAGGTACGGTCGATGTACGCTGAAGTAACTCACGCACGAAATACTTTCTGTGCGTCTGTGCTTGTGCAGAATGGCGTCGATTGACGTTCCGTGGCGTGTAGTGACTCCGCGCGTTCTTACTACGTGTACCTCATGTATATCCCGTAGAAATGATGCTATTCGCGCACCGCGTGTTGATGTCAAATCAAAATTCAAATCACCACATATAATTATTGGACTATTACACAACGCTGAACCATTTTTCATGAACAAATCGGATGTACTTTTGTGAAATTTGATCAATATTTTGTTGAATAATTGCATGAGCTGTCGTTCTGTTATTTTTGTTTTCGCATACATAGCAACCACATGAAAGCTTTGGATTTCATTGCCCTCTCTATCAAAATGTTGAACGTGTGCACAGGTTGCGTCTCCAAACGTATACTCCAACACATCTAAATTTGTGTATGTACAATTTGTAAATTTCGATTCAATCTTTTTATAAATTGCGACTCCGCCTGCCCGTACATTTGCTCTACGGAACCTCGAAATACATTTGAAACCGGGTATTTCTACTGGTGGGTCTTTGTCATCCATCCATGTCTCTGAGAACGCCATTACCGCAGTCTTTTGCAAAACCTCATCAGTAGCTATATCAGACGCGTGTGCGCGCAAACTCTGTGCGTTTATATAACCCAGTGGTGTAGAATTTTGCTCATACGTTTCTCTCAAAAATTCGTTTCCACGATCTACAACAGTTTGTAACTTGACTTTTTCCAATCGCCTAAATTCCGTTGTGATTTCAACTCGACCATTACTCTCACGACAGTGATAAAATCTATGGTCTTTCCTTCTTATTTACCATGAACAGCCGCTCTAGTGAGCGTACACGAGATATTGCTACATACACAAGTGCTATGTCATGTGATTTGTCATAGCTATAAATTACTTTGTCAAATGAGCCACCTTGAGCCTTGTGTATTGTCATATCACCACCTGGTATTACCGAAAATTGTGCACGTCGAATTTTGTTTGTTCGTCCAACAGTAAATGTTGCAATCCGTTTTAGTATGGGCGTAAGATTAGATGCAAGATGTAACCTCCGTGCATTTTCTTTATACTTCAATCTCGCAAGCGCTCCTGTTGCAACTCTGTCAAACTCGAACCATAGGCAGTGTGGTTCGTCTGTATCTGGTGTATTCTCAATATATCGTAAAACTCCTATCGCACCATTCACAATACCGTCAATATTGTTAATTTTTTGAGTAAAAATATAATTTTCGCCTACTGCCAACACTATCGATTTCACCATTTGACCAGTTTGTGCCATCTTCATTTGGTGCGCATTTCTCAGTATGTCAGTGGCGCGGAATGCGGTAACATTTCCCAACACTTCATCCTTCGCATCCACGATAACTCGCCCAATTCGATTAATCAGTGTGTTATAATTATATTTGTCAACCTCTGAATTATTGTAGAATAAACGAACTGCCGCACTCAAACTTTGATCATTCATCGCTGTTTCCATGTCGATGAATCTACTCTCCAGCATTCGTCTTTCGCGATCACTCAGAATATCACCATTTCCAATTTTTGTTAATAAGTTTGAAAAACTTGAGTCAGCCTGCCTCATTACTTCTGTTAATGGATAATAACTCAATTGTTGCCAAACCATTCTATCTTGCAACATATTTGCTGGGCGTATGTACACCAGCCGGGCCATGACCGGCGGAAGTTGCCGGAGATCACCGCACAAAATCACATGGAATCCTCCGAAAAATTTTGTTGGATCTTTACCAACACACATCAATCGTTCGTTGATGAAATTCAGTATTTCACTATAGCCATACTGATTTCGTCCACAATTATCAATGTGACCTCTGCAAAATCAACACGCATCGTTTGTTTCATCTCACCTGTCAATGTACGTCTGCTTGTGTTTACGGAGATGTTGAACGTTGAATGAATAGTGTTCGCGTCTATAGCTACGGCAGCCTTTCCTGTTGTCGCTGCAGCCACGTAACCATTCCTTGACATATTATGCCGTTGTGTGAAACGATTGCAGGTCAATCACTTTTAAATCTGTGGTCTTTCCAGCTCCAGCCGGACCAGTGAGAAAGATGTGCATCGGTTTATCTTGGTTATAGCAAATTCTATCGATACACTCCAACACTAAATTTTTTTGTCCATCATTCAGCGCGTACACCGATTCACAATATTTTTTATGTGGAAGTACATTTTCAATCTTTTTAACAACGCTGTTTCGATTCATTGTCACCAAGTCATCATTATTTTGTCTCATTGGCGCGGGTACCAAGAAAGCATCTGGTGCAGTTATGACTCTCTGGCCTGGCAATAGTACAGTCATATTGTCAACTAATTGAACCGAGTCAATTATTGCATCGCGTTCCATGACTTCTCTCACTAGCGCCTCAATTTTTTCGGATGATAGACCACTATCGTAAACTCTGAGCCTGTCCATGATAAGTTGAGTATTTTCATTGTACAAACGAATGTATGTATCATCATCAAGCAATTCCAACTCTTCGTTTTTGAATGAAATGAACAAAGTAACCATTTCTCTCATGTAATTCAACTCATCAATTCGTTTCTTATAACAGACCCATTTTATAATAATTGAATGCGTACGTTTACGCCATTTCACTTCAGTTTGAGTTCGAATATTTTCAAATATTTCATTTGTATAAACATCGTTTGTGTTTTCATCAACAACCTGTTCATTATTTTCATGGTTCATCTCCTGAGATTTGACTGATTCTTCTTCCGATTCATCAATGTTGTCATCTTCTTCTTGATCCACAACGCCATCTTCATTCATCGTTGCCCAACGCGGTTGCTGAACCTCTACATAATTGGCAATAGATTCCGCTAGATGTATATCTGCATGATTATCACTTCTTGCTTCGTAATGCTGAAACACATTCTTCACCCAAACATTTGTTGACGAACCGCTAAGAGCTTCTGAATTCATTTGAGATTTCTTTTTTTTTACCAAATACCGCTCTGAAGGATGTTTGGTCGGTATGAATCGAATAGATGGACTCATTTGACACATTGGTAGACGTAATAAAATCCAAGCTGCTTCCTGGGTGCAAATCTCTATGTGTTAAGTACCTGTATGCCAAGTTGTTTCATACACGCCTCGTAATCAAGGTCTGGGTATTCGTTCCTGATTTCTATCAATGCTCTGTGTAATGAACTGAATCCTCGCTCACTTTTGTTAATATATTCAGCTACGTATGCTGCACATGCAAACGCATCCAAAACAAACTGGATATCCATATTGGACTGCAGTACTCCGGAAACATGAGAATTGAACGGACATGTCCATATATCTTGCATAGATCGTTTTAAAAACACTTTTGGTCGAGTTATACCATTACGAATAATTTTTACGTAGTGATCCATATCCGCAATCATATGTTGTGCTAAAAAATCGTCAAGAGAATCATATACGTTAGTCTCCAAATCACAATGTAGTCGTTTGTACAACTCTATGGTTGATTCTGTTCGATCCTCCGTGTCAATTGGTATTACAATTCGCGTACGATCCATTGGCCAATATGGAATACCAAATATACAATTTTTGTTTGACTTTTTGTAGCAGGTGTGCGTGTATGATTGTGGCGTTGCACCGGCCGAGTGTTGCACAGTTTACTAGAATCGGCTGAAATCAAAGTATCAATAACTTTGATCAACGTACTCAAGTCAGTCGTATCTTCGATATGTTCCTCCACCGACGGAACATCTGTCAGCCAAAGTAACATATGACAGTGTGGACTTCCACGATGTTGAAACTCATACCGAAGAAAATAATCCATAACTCGATATTCACCGAATGGACCGTTGGCACGTTTCAAACCACTAATGATTTCATCAATATATAAGTCTTTTAAAGTAAAGACAGCAAATTATCGGATCATTATTGATTAGTTCTGCTCTGATTACTCCGGATAAATTAGGCAACTCTTCGTTTGTAATTGCCCGTGTTGACATATCTGCATCACAGTGTTTGAATTTGTATGCAGGACGTAATAAATGTGGCCAATGTATTTCAGACGCACTTAGCGTCATAAAGAGTGTTGGTTTGCCAAGTTGTCGCATCATTGCAAATAAATCACTTTTCTTCCCGTTCCAATATTGAACTGAATTTGGCAGATTTCTTAAAAATGACTCATTTTTGTCCATGAGTTCACGAATGAATCCAGGTCGCTCCAAATCTTCACGGGTTATCGATATACCTTTGAACGTTTTCGTTTTGTATAATTGATTCAGTGACGTCATTGTTCTCAATCGTAGAATTTTCGCAGCTGTGTATAATAATTTGTTTGAAGTTACAGCTCGTCGATCTTTGCGTCTAATTTCACTAGTCGCCACAGCAAACGGAGTAACTTTGACTTTAAATTCTGTAACGGACTGACAGACGGACAGACAACCTAGAAATAAGAATAAGTTTAAGTAAAATAGTTATTAGATCATTTAACGTTTTTTTTCCTTCAATAAGTTTTCTTTTTTTGTTTTTCTTTTCTTTCTTCGATGAAAACGTATCCCTTTTGTTTAATAATGTTTTTTGTGCATTTAGTGCTAGTTTCATTCTTGATTTCGAGATACAAATTAACATTTTTCATCATTCCAATTATAGCACGACGATTTCAAGAGCGTGAGAAACTTTTAGTAAATATCGAAAGCTATTACAATAGATGTAACACACATGTATAACAGAACTCACAGTTTACTCCTACAATAAACGGGGATTAGCCGGACAAACTGAGTGTAGAGAGACAGTGACCAATAGCATCAGAAAGTAATATTTCGAATATTCGAGAACAATCCCCACCACATTGCGAAATACCGTGAGGAGTCCACCCTTCAAGGAGGATATATAAGGATGTGACGAGCGGGAGCTTCACTCTTCGCTTTCGAGCAGTCGAGATTAATACTTCGATTAAATTGACACTCATTCAATCATCACTCTGCTTCTTACAGTTTGCATTATCATACCACATAAATCCCCGGCTTTCACATTCTTTATTCTTTTGATTTGGTTATCTTTTTTTTTTTTTGCTTATCTTTATTTTATTGGGCTTTCTGTTGGACACTTATTTTCTACACGCAGTAAGTTTCTTTGTGTGCTCTCCTCACTATCAAAATAACCATTGCTGTTCACTGTGCTTTATTTCGAAACCTTCTTCCTACTCCTTTAACCCGTAGATCGCTACAGGGGAGTCTTCGGACCCTTCCTTCAGCAGTAGTGCAACGGCTTATTCATCAGAATAAGCCCACGCAGTCATTAAGAGTGATAACAACCTCCTTCACACCCATAAACCTACAGATTCTAGTATTGACTCGTGACATTTAGAACGGTGACCGTCTAACCTTCGGGTGTGACACGAAACCCGCCTGAGTGTCGATGATAGGTGCTAGAATCACTTGGGTATCCTGCCTGCATGGTAGTTTAACTGATCTATGAACGGTACCGAGACCCCTGCGGGATGATCGTTGGCCGGGTAGAATAGATCACAACGATTCGAGCAACAACAGCGTATTTCAGATAACCTGCTAGTCAACCACGTCTACCTTAAGTAGCCCTGAGAGGGAGAATCAGCGATCCGGGAAGGCAGAACATTAGTAGAATAAGTATTCACTGTATTCGAGCAGTGTGGCGCCCAGGGAATATTAATTATTTTTGTCCTGAACAAAAAGAGGCGTTACAATTCCCGGGGTACACCGTAATAAATTTGAGGGTACGCCAATTCTTCCGCGTATTCATCAAAAGCCAGTGAAAGTGGTCGTTCGTTTGCTGTTGGTGCTAAATGAATAATCAGATCTTCACTCCAGAACAGTGTTTCCTGGTACATTGTTAAAAACTCCTCTGGATTATACATTTTGTCCGCTACTTTACTGATGGAAACAAATTGA
The DNA here is from genome assembly GCA_018420115.1 of Euura saliciscinereae. Lineage (NCBI taxonomy): Eukaryota > Metazoa > Arthropoda > Insecta > Hymenoptera > Tenthredinidae > Euura > Euura saliciscinereae. Next base: position 9,806 of record JAFFZH010011384.1, read on the forward strand.
TCTTTGCAAGTAACTTCAATTCGTTTGGTTTCTTTTTGCATCAGCCCCACTTGAAGCTCATCGTTGTCTATATCCTCCCACATTTCACCGGCGTATAGTTCTTCAACTTCTTCGTCTATGACATTGTTCATGAAAGCTTCGCTGATCGTAACATTGTTCATTCGGTATAAAGGTGTATCGACTAAATATTGAATCCAAGTTTTAATATTACGTTTGGATATGCAGTCAGCAAACTCCGAACTTCGATGACGTTAATGACGCTTCAGGCATATGTTGAACGTAGCATCGTCATCCAATTTTCGAGGCAATGCATTTAACGTTTTTTCAACATTCATTGGCAAGTTGATAACTTGGCCAATCATTTTTGAAGCTCCCGGGAAATAGCGCACGTTGCGTATCTGTATAAATGGGAGCCTCAGAGCGACCACCCTGACTTCCAATGGATTGAGTTCAGGCAAACCGACAGGTACCTCCGGATACGCGAATCTGAATTTGATCTTTGTTCAGAGAACCGAAGCATGTTGTACATATTTTAAATTGTGGATCCTGGACATTATATCCGTTCAACTTCAACAATTTTTCAATATTCTTATTTTTAACTGATTCGAGTGGTCGTAATTTACTCCGCCACCAAATCCTATCACATACTTTGCAATCTTCAAGATTGTCGTTGAAAAATTTTGATGTTAGGTGCTCCTCAAACCGCTGGAACACCAGTGACGCAGATTTATATTCATTAATCAAATCCGTTACAGCTAAACCAAATAGTGGCGAATGTTGTTTTTCTTGCTGAATTTCGTCTTCTGATTCTGAAGACGTTCGATATTCCTTTACAACCATAGATTTACTCGCTCGTCTGCAATCCTTGTATACTTTCGCACGCGTAGCATTATTTTTAAGTTCATTCGGTTGTGCAACATAATTATTTTCGCGTTTACTTGCACGATATAATTGCGAACGTTCTGTTGCACTCAATGATTTTGACATCGACGGTTTCTCAGATTTATCTTTGTTAAACAGAACTGTTTCAGTTAAACCAAATGGTGGTAGATGCGGTTCTTCTTACTGAATTTCGTCTTCTGATTCTGAAGACATTTGATATTCCTTTACAACCATAGATTTACTCGCTCGCCAGCAATTCTTGTATACTTTCGCACGCGTAGTATTATTTTTAAGTTTATTTGGTTGTGCAATATCATCATTTTGGCGTTTACTTGCACGATATAATTGCGAACGTTCTGTTGAACTCAATGATTGTGACGTTGATGGTTTATCATATTCATCTTCTGTAATCAGAGCCGTTACACCTAATCCAAATTGTGGACGAATAATATCACTATTTTTCCGCTTAAGTGTACGACGTAATTTCGATCTTCCTGTTGAGGTTACCACTTTTAATGTTTCTGGCTCTTTGACGTCGCACTGTATGAAAAATACATGATGCAATGAATATTTTTGCCGAAGAATCGAAGCGGAGACTCAAACTTACGTTCGCAGCGTCGTTTTCGTCCGAAGAATACATAAAGAATGTGATTAGGATACGTATGAGAGCGTATACATTTAATCTCAAACCAAGCGGTTCTGGTTGACCAGTTTTCGACAACAATAAGAAAACCTCGGGGTCCGGCTAGCGACCACCTTTAGTATCTATTGAACTCTGCTACAAATGTGAGCTATAATTCAGTGCGTGAATTCTCACTCCACGTATAAACATACTGTACAGTATTGCAGAGCGATTTCTCACGTATAATTCAATAAATCAATGTTTACTCAAAAAATTAAGAATAACGATGTGTGAGTCAATTCTATACCAGAAGTAAATTTCTCCAAATCCGTTCCTCTGAATCTTATTCGTTAAAACTAGTGCAAAGTTAGAAAAACATTAATGTTAGAAATTGAAGGTGCTCTAACATTAAAATGGTCCTTCGAGCCGGATTCGGTCTAAGTTCAGCAAAAGGTACTGATTATTCAATCAAAAACCGGGTCAATTTCGGTGTGAAACATGATTCATCACTAAATCAAGTGTAAAGACAATCGGGTGACACGTCACTATACTCATCCT
>JAFFZH010011388.1:0-67727 GCA_018420115.1 Euura saliciscinereae
TATAAACAATTCGACATGCCAGCTATAAATCCCGATGTTTCGTTACTTGACTGATATTTTCCGATATTATTATAAAAATTCGACATGCCGGCTATGAATCCCGATGTTTCGTTACATTACTGATATTTTCCGATATTGTTATGAACAATTCGTCATGCCGGCTATAAATACCGATGTTTTGTTACTTGACTGATACTTGCCGACATTATTATAAACAATTCGTCATGCAGATTATAAATCCCGACGTTTCGTTACTTTACTGATATTTTCCGATATTATTATACACAATTCGTCATGCCGGCTATAAATTGCCATGTTTCGTTACTTTGCTGATATTTTCCGATATTATTATAAACAATTCGACATGCCGGCTATAAATCCCCATGTTTCGTTACTTTACTGTTATTCTCCGATATTGTTATGAACAATTCGTTATGCCGGCTATAAATCCCCATGTTTCGTTACTTTGCTGATATTTTTCGATATGATTATAAACAATTCGTCATCACGGCTATAAATCCCCATGTTTCGTTACTTTGCTGATATTTTCCGATAACATTATGAACAATTTGTTATGCCTACTATCAATCCCGATGTTTCGTTACTGGACTGATATTTTCCGATATTATCATAAACAATTCGTCACGCCGGCTATAAATCCCGATGTCCGGTTACTTTACTGATATTTTTCGATATTATTATCCCAATTATAAATCCCAATGTTTCGTTACTTTACTTACTTTTTTATATTATTATAAACAACTCGTAGTACAACGGTGCAATGTATAAAATACCTATTTAAGTACTGTTATGAAGAGTATGATTGCGCGGTCGTCGAAATGAAGGATGCACAGGAAGAAAATAGCGTGAGATACGACAAGGTTAACGAATATAGATCGACGGAATATGTGTGTCCACCCGAGTCAATGCATCGGTTGTATCAATTTCCGATAAATGAGCAATCGCACGCTGTATATAAGTTAGCTGTTCACATTGAAAATGAAAATACGTCATATTCTGAAGAGGGGCGTGGGCATGTAGCTGTGGACAGAAATGAAAAATAAACGTTGCTCGCGTGGCTATTGCTCAACAAGACCGACGTGGAAACACGTAATTATTTGTACTACGAAATTCCGAATCATTGTGTGTTTAATGAGAGGAATATGGAGTGGACGAATCGAAAGAAATTAGTGGAACCCGTATTGAGTAGAATATATTTCGTGAGTCCCAGAAAAAAAAGAGCATTATTATTTAAGATTGTTGTTATAACGTTTTCCGGGAGCACAGTCAGACGATGATTTGCGAACTTATGGAGGTACGTATATACATATCCTTTTTTGTGGCAGCTCTAGCGCGAGAGTTAGTTACTGATGTCGAAGAATGCGACGAATGTTTGGCTGAAGCTGGATCGTGTATTAAATTTCCGAAGAAGATGTGTAGGCTGTTTGCGTAAAATAGAAATACGAGTTGGTCGATCGAAATCAATAGAATGAAACAATCGAACGAAAGGCCTTGCAGGTGATCAATGAAATACTCATATTTCATGGATTCACGTGGCAAAATTTCAATTTACCGGACTTAAAAGAAGGTTACGTATTTACGTGTGTCACAGACAATGTCGAAGACATCACTGCTATCGGACAGATGGTGAGAACATTCGTTAATAGGTCAACGAAATGTCAACGTATGGTACATGACGCAGTTATGCGTGCTGTACGTCGCGTAGGCATAAGTGCATTCATTTGGATGGTCCAGGTGGCAGCGAAAAAAGTTATTCACGTTTTTCATTGAGAAGTATGGGTTCGATAGTGCTGCCTGTAGCATGGACTGGAATCGCAGCGAATTTATCAAAAGGTGGAAGAACTGCACATTCCACTTCAAAACTACCGTTACAATCAAATAAATGCGTGAAGTGTAATAATCAATCGAATTCTGCACAAGGGTTGCACATTCGAGATGTGAAAGTTAGAATCTAGGAAGTATGCACTGGAGGCTGTTGACCGTATGTTAAGAGATGTATGCGAATTTAACGAACCATTCGGTGGTAAAATAGTCATAATTTCTGGGGATTTTCCGGCAAACTTTACCAGTTGTGAGACGTGGGAGTAGAACACAAATTTTAGGGGCCTGTGTGACAAGAAGCAGCATATGGAATCAATTTGTATACTTGTCATTGAAGGGCAATATTTGCATCTCTGATGGACAATGATGGACAAATTTCAAGCAATGGCTTCTGCGAGTTGGGGATGGTGTATTTGGCGATTCTTTCAAACGTATATAACAACGAAGTTCTCAACGATTTCCTACGGAATTCTGCTCAAATGGTAAAATTGTGCGAGAAATATTTGGAGAAAACGTCGGTCCTCAAGATACCTCAAATTATGGAAAGGTTATGTTAGCTCCAACCAATGTGGATGTCATTGCCATCAACAACGAAATATTGTCAGAAAATTAAAAGTGTTGGAGTAGAATGAATGAGTGTCGATACAGGCGAAGACGAAGATATTAATACTGATATGAGTAATATTCTCCCGATAGAATTCATGAAGTCATTGACACCGAATGGTTTTCCACCTAATAACCGAACGCTAAAAGTGGGCAGTATCGTTATTCAATTCTCTACCGATTTCAATTGCACAGCGTGATAGTATACACTCCCAAAATATTTGAAATACCACTGACAACCGAGCGAGCGAAGCGAGTGAGGAACAACGCTCTGTTCCGACCGAGTGAGGGAGCGAAGCGAGCGAATGAGGAACAACGCCTTCTAGTTTCTTTTAAGACCCGATCCGACTTTCGATTCAGAAATGGCGATTGCCAACTTTGTCAATTCTGAAGATAACATAGCGAGCTTTGGAATACAGTCTTCTGATCACGAATCAAAATTTTGGGAATTTTTGAGGATTCTTCCGGCAACTGCGTCTCGATGTCGAATCGTTGAAGTTGCTTGTAAACACGCTATCAGCCAGACCGCTGCACCGATTTTGATGGAATTGGCACAGGATACTTTTTTCACCTCGAAGATGTGCAAATTTCATTGTGGAATCGATCCGACTTGCGGTTTAAAAACCGCGGTCGCTAGCTTCGTCAATTTTGAAGTTACAAGAGCGGTCTTCGGAATACGGTCGATTGGCTTCGAACCAAAATTTTGAAGTTCTTGGGGGATTTCGAACACTATTACAACACGAACTAGCACTGTACGGTCGTGCCTTACGCAAAAAAGGGATGAGCTTTTTGGCTAAAATGGGCTAGTTTTTGTATAGACCGAATCCATCTCAAATCGGGCAGGCAAGGCTAAAATGGAAATCGTGATGTCACGGAATTTTTTCAAATTGAAATATGTTGTGGTTCGACGAAAAAAAAGTGACCCGTATTTTTTTGTTTTGAAAAAAAAAATTTTGCTACGTAGTTACGGCTATTTGAACATTTAATCGTGCGCTACCAAAGTTCTTGGAAAAGGAACACTTTTTTTCTTAATAGCGCTATATCTTTGGAACGAATCATCGCAAATACTTCATCTTGGTCTCATTTCGTAGGGTTTTTTGCACTCTTTTGGAATTCAAAGAAAAATTTGAGGATTTTTGAAAATTGAAGGAATGACGTTCATTTTTCGAAAATTAGGAAAACCCGTTTTTCTCGAAAAGTGATTTTTTATTTTCTCAAAAATTTTACACAATATGTGGGGTAATATGACGGATATATCCTATAAGTCTCATCGATGCTAAAACACTGCTTCATATCGAGAAAAGAAAAATTTCGTGCGTCACTGAAATTCGTCAATTCCTGTGCTGGTGTCTACTTTGTGAGCGTCGTTGAGACGTGTACAGATTTTTCGATCCAAATAATATTACTTAAACTTGATACATACGTACCTGAGGGAGTACATAGCCAAATACCGTATGATGTATATATCGCGTGTCTAATGGTATAAGGTCGTATGCGCCAAAAAGTTGATTTTGGTGGTAAAAGGTCGTATATTTTTTTTGTCCTTTGCCATTCGCTCTTATAGTGTCCAAAACGCATACATCTATGAAAATTAGCCGAAAGAAAAAATAAAGGTGAAAGGTCGTAAGTACTGGCGGTTACATCCTTTCATTTCTAGATTAGAAAAAAAAAATCGTGCTCACTAATGATGTATGGTCGTATCCACCATTTTCATTTATATTATATAATTTTTTTACAAATCCTTTAAAAACCTCTGAAACGCATAAATAAATCGAATTTCAGATGAAATTCCAAAATTTTTATTTTTTAACAAAAAAAATGCACAAGCTAACGGTAAAAGGGCGCATACGCCATTATTTTTTTTTACTCATTTTTTCAAAATACTCTGAAATCATGTGAAATGCATAGAAAAATGAAAATTCCGATTCTCAAGATGAGAAAAAATAATACTATAATAATGGCGATATGACCTTTTACCTTTAGCGTCTTAATAATTTTTTGGGAATTTTGAAAATTTTGAGAAAACTTCGGAATTTTCGCTTTTCTCCACGTTTCACGTCATTTCAGGGTATTTCGAAAAAATGAGTTGAAAAAAAAATTGCGATATGACCTTTTACCTTTAGCGTTTTAATAATTTTTTGGGAATTTTGAAAGATTTGAAAAAACTTCGGAATTTTCACTTTTCTCCACGTTTCACGTGATTTTAGAGTATTTCGAAAAAATGGGTGAAAAAAAAAATTGCGATACGACCTTTTACCTTTAGCGTTTTAATCATTTTTTTCGAATTTCGAAAATTTTGAAAAAACTTCGGAATTTTCGCTTTTCTCCACGTTTCACGTCATTTCAGAGTATTTCGAAAAAAAAGAGTAGAAAAAAATAAATAATGGCGTATGCGACCTTTTACCTTTAGTGAACACAATTTTTTTTTTTTTGGGTTAGAGATGAAAGGTCATAACCGCCAGTACTTACGACCTTTCACTGTTAGTTGATCAATTTTGCAATTTCTACTTTTCTGACGGTATTTTAACATATTTTGCGTAAATACGGAGGAAAAAATTTGCCATGCCTTTTTACCTTTACGCGTGGTAAAAAGTCGTATATTGGCGCATACGACCTTATACCATTAGACACGCGATATAGTCCAGTCAATCTAGCCACTTTAACATGGTGTATTCGGAAATCTGGTCTCAGGGGATGAAAGGTGCACCAAATGCACCAAAAGTCGCATTTCTTAATAAATTCGATCAAAAATCCGATTTCTCAAAAATCTTCTCATGAATCCGATGTGAGAACTTGAAAAACGTTTCACAACCTGTACTTTTGAGAAATCGGATTTTTGATCGAATTGATTAAGAAATGCGACTTTAAACCGACCGTAGTGCAGCCGCCATTATGTTTTCACTAATTTTGATATCGGATTCGTAATCAGCGACCTCGAAAACTTAAGTACACCAAGTTTGCCAAGGTTCCGTCAATTCTCTTATAAAATAGGGCAGCGGACGTTTGAATCAACTGCGCATTGGCGCGCATCGCAAAACGAGAGCGAGCCGCCTACATGTTTTTACCGAGCGATCAGCTGACGGCTTGTCGTAAATTGATGAAAATTCACTTAAAAAATTCATAGTAAATCAACCGTGCATTGTCTACCATACTTTTTCATAAGGAATCGACGGCAAACTTTCGCCGCTACGAAATGCTCGCTTCAGTTTTTTGATTGAGTGCGTAATATCGGAGAAATCAATGGCGAAAATCCGCAAGTTTGAAATCTCCGGTTGTTTTTAATTAATTACAAATCGCGCCGGGAAAACTGAGAGGATACATTTTGATATGTTAATCAGGGGGTCTTTATCTATCGATTGGTGCATCTTTCATCCCCTGAGACCAGATTTCCGAATACAAGTCTAGATTGACTGGACTAGAAGCTTACTAAGTAGTCTAACCTATCATTCATATGATAGTACTTACTAAGTAGTCTAACCTATCATTCATATGATAGTACTTACTAAGTAGCTAACCTATCATTCATACTTAGACTACACCTACAACCTACTGTGGGGAAAGGAACAATTTTTCTCATCCGTCCGTTAAAACTATGGATCTCGACCCGACTAGGCAAAAAAACGGCGTTTACCCGAATACCTGTTCTAATGGAGATCTTGTACGTGATTTCATTGGAATCGTCCAAGTTCCAAAATGTGTTTGGTCTTCGCCTGACAGGCAAGCCATGATACAGGAAGATATAAAGGAGATTTCGGAATCGACTGAAAAAGTGAATGACATTGTTCTACGTGTTGCCGTAGATAGAGCTAGAGAAAAATTTCAACTCAAACCATGGGTAAAACTACTGCATCTAGTTGACCTTTTAAAAAAAAAGGATCTCGACATTTGGACTAGAAGTCCTGGACTATCGTGGACAGAAAGAGGATATAGCACAAACAACGCCATACGAGAAGACCCTAAAGCGATCGCGGAGGTACGACGCTTTTGGCACAAAGTTAAGAACGGCAAAGAAACGGAATGTCCCTATTATTGTGAGTCCTCTCGTACTCCCATGTGTGAATCGGGTGAGTGTAAGTCACGTGAAGTATGGGACTATCCAGCAACAGTATTGTTTGCCGAAGCTATGTTCGTTGTTCCGCTTATTGAAGGATATCGTAAACAGGTTCCCAGAGCATCAGGACCAATTTCTCCCGGACATGAAATATTTGGTGATGATAGGATGAAGAAGAAACGTTTGTGCAAATTTGGTTATTACATTGCACTTGACTTTAAAAAGTTTGATGAAACGGTACCTGCCTGGCTTATCCACAAAGCATTTTGTATTTTAGTTTTGAATATTAACTTTGTTCATTGGCAAGAATCCCCCGATTGGCCAGAGGGTGGTATCATGGATGCTAGTAAAGTATTTAAGTTGTTCAAAATGCTGCAACACAACTTTACCAATACCAAGTTTAGATCAGTTGGAATGGAAGGAATGGTTTTTCAGAAGAACACAGGCATTTCTGACGGAAGCTATTTCGCACAGTTGATCAGACCGATATGCCACGCCATAGTGATTAATTACGTTTCTCTTAAATATAATCGACAATTTCCTGACATGGCTAGGCTCTATCTAGACGATTATGTAACGAGCACAAAAGGAGCAGGAAACTCAGACTTATTGATGTATCGTAAGAAAGCTCAGACAGTGTGGCCGATACACCATAAACGCCACTGAACTTTGATGCATAAGTCTGGTGCCCAATTCAAGATTGCTTCTTTTGAAAATTCTCTTGAATTCGACACATTGAATAAAGATAAGACGTATGTTTTGGGATGGAGATAATAGGCTTGGGATTATAATGCATGTAACGTTTTATGAACAATAAGGCTCAGATACGAAATAAATATCCTTGCTGCAGCTTGTTGAATTATACTGGAGCAAGTAATAAGTAAAGTATAATAGCCCTAAACTGTACTTTGTACTACTCGCCATTTTTACATTGTAAATCATAGTATTAGTTGTAGTGATAGTGGCTTATGTTGCGGTTATTGTACGCTTTGGTATATTCTGTGTTATTGTTTCAACGTTTTTACTGTGGATTAAAATAAATGATCTATCGATTGTATATTTTTCTGTAGGAGAACGAATGTTTCATCGCTCCTCATGACCACCTCCCATTGTTACCCCATGTAGTAGGAGAATGTGATGCTCAAATTTTCCTTTAGATCTTTAAAAACTGTTGATAAAGGAACAGATTAAATACAAATTAACACACTCATAACAATATCATCATTTACGTATTTCAATGAACGCCTAATATTTCATACTACATTATATTGATTTCATAAATTGAATGCTCGAACCATTTTCATGTCATGGTATTGTGTATTTTAGCATGTTTTTCTGTGGGATAAGATTTGAACTCTAGAGAAGAGCACGTGTATGAAATTCCACGTTTCTGAGTAATGGACAAGGTGCATTGCTTCATCCCTGTTCGGAGCAACCACCCAGTGGTGCCCAACTAGCCAATGTTAGCCTCTCTCCAATAAGGATCTGATTGATATTCATTCATTTTGAATAAGGATCTTATTTACTCACAACGCGAGTAAAGATCTCATGAATGTGCGACGCAAATAAGGCTCTTATTCACGACTTGTCTGAATAAGTATCTCCTTGTTGAGAGGCAGCGATATAATAGCTATTTTTATGTATGGCGATACTATAGTTACAATTAAATATGATCGTGACAGTACTCGTCGAAATCAACATGTTGATCTTTCAAGTGTTGAATACTATACTGTCTAGTACACGATTCTGTGAAGAATGAAGATCTACCATTAAACACTGTTCTCAATCGAGAAAGGCAAACGTACCGGCTGGCTTAAAAAAAAAAGAAAAAGAAATAGTTTCCGAGGATAGATTTTCTTTCTGGAACTTTCCAATACTGAAAATAGGCATGTTTAAAATGGCTGTAGCACTTGTATGGCATGTAATGAGTAACATAATCAAAAAAAAACTTGAAGCAATGATATATTCTTTCTCTCTTGCACATTACTGTGAACGATATAATATTAACAATAATACGGTAGTCATGAACTGAAGTAAGTAATAATAACTAAATGTAAGGTAACATACTTTCTATACTTATATAAACTTAGGTTCAAACGATTATTGGTCAGACAGTTTTGTGTTCATTACAAAATAAATGCAGTATTTTAAAACGCTATACTATTGGGAATGACGTGAGTACATTATATATTGACGTATGATATTTTTCACAGGAACAGATTATCTCGTGAATTATTAGGTTTCGCATTGAGCATGTTTCTACGACTCTAACAAGTCGGGTGTTTATCATATAACACTTATTAAACCTACACGTGGAAGAGCTCCTGCTGCTATCTCGTTGACAAAACCTTGTGTCAAGTATAAAAAATAATTTGTGATATAAAAATTAAGGCTTTGCGGTGTGGAGCTTTTGATAACCGATAAACTTTCAATCGACTTGAGGTTGATAAATGGAGAGTGTGCTTTTCACCATTTTTATAATACACAGTTTTAAACAAGGGTGAGTGATTGAAATATCTGCAGTATAAAAGTAAAAATTATCACAATTATATAATTTGGCAAAGGCAAAGTTGGCACCATTAATACGAAACATTCAACGGTTCAAGGAATGGAGCCTTGCGGAGTGAATTAACTCACTTGAAACTAATTAAGACTTATCATAAATTACAGATAGGGTTGCCACCCGACGAACAAACGACAAAGATTAACTGGGTCACGAGCTTCTTGAATCAATTTTTCCACTTGTCCAGCGACACTAGATGCAGAGCCCTCTTCTGTCCCTCTTAGTTTCTGGTCCAATCGTAGAAGCGCTCGTTCTGCGAGTTTGTTCGTTTCTGCAGAGGCTGTGAAATATTGATCATCACATGAAAGTACGCATTGGGGTCAGTTAGATAAATAGTTTTATGATTGAACTGATGCTAGATGTCGACTCTCATTGTTAGTCAATCATACCTTTTTGACCTTCGGACGACCCCTGCAAACTTCCCTTCTGCATACTGTAAGCCTTGGCTGGAGTAATTGCCCAGGAAAAAAGCGGATCATACAGAAGCACTTGTAAGAGTGTTAGGATGACCTCCCGGTGGTAGCGAAGAACAGTCATTGTCTCTTCGCAACTTCGTCTGAGGACACCGTCTACACCCGACACTCCCATCGCAGCTTCGATATCTCTGGTTAGTCGGAAAGGCACTGTTTCCGGAGTTGGCAATACTTTACCTTGCTCAAAGGCGATACCTGCGTAAATTAAATGGCCCATTGTTAAAGGTTCATCTGTCAATAATGATGAAAAAAAGGTGGTGATCGAACATGCAAATGTTATGAATAATTCAGGAGCAAATCGATAATACTTCACCAATGTGGACTTGACATACCAAAGTCAATATGAATAACTTCTGCTGTTGATTTGTCGACTAAGATATTGTTAACGTGTCTGTCTCCCAGCCCCAAGATGTAGCCTATTATTGAAGTCGTCGCCACACTGATAACAAAACAACAAATAATGTAGCGTCAATTGAAATGATATCAAATGCTGGAAAAATCTGAGTTCAAGTATTTTTCAATAGTTTCAAAGAATTGGCGTATTTTTTTCTTGGAACAATGTTCCATACCTGTGCACATAGGCTAATCTTCTTTCGAACCAAATTTCGGGTGACGAAAAAGTCTCCAGGAAAAAGTAGTGGAGAGCTGGGTGAAGATGTTTACAACAATCCATGAAAACCCTCAGCTTCTCTGTATTCGATTTTTTTGATACTGCCTGCAAGTAGTGAAAATGATATGAAAACGAATGCTAATAATCTACACAGTAATTCCAGACTATAAACATGAAGAAAAAATCTTTTAATATTTCGAGCGTTGCTGATTAGTGAGACAACAATACCTGTAAATTCTTTCTGCATTGTCTAACCGGATAGTCAGTGGGATAATATTTCTCATGGAGTCCTGGCGACTTGCTTGAACCCTCGAGAATCAGACCGATTGGCACTGTGTTGTCACACCACTCCAAAATTCCACATCTTTGTGTGAGCGGCACTACCTAAAAAGCGTCAAGGCGTTTAACACAGCTTCAAAAACTTTTAAACATCTAAATTTATCCTAATTCAGTTTATGGATCTTTTTTGGGTCAGTTGATTGTCGAATTGTAGTTTGATAATTGAACGCCCATTGTGAAATGCTGGAGTGTTGTTGAAACCCAAGGAAATTCTGAAGCTGTTATGAACGTAAAATGAAATGTTTTTAAGAATATTTACAAATTCTCATTATTTTTCATCGACCGAGAGATTTAGTACCTTATATGTCCGAACGTTCAGTTTCCGCTTGTTGGTTTCTTTGCTAGTTCTGAGAAGCATATTCATCACAGTAAACACTTGTTGCATTACTGCGTCTTGTCTCAAATCGTCTTTGCCCTGAAAAATACGGATATGAAAATATTTCGATGCAATTTTAATCTGTGGTTTTGAAATAATTTTCATCTATTTATAACTAGATAATAGGATCCAAGGGTATCAGATTATTATCAGCACACTTGATACCTTGACTAGCTGATTTCTCCGTTTTCCGTCGCTCCCATAGCATGTTATTTTTTTAGGGGCATTTATACCTCCGACAAGTTCAAAGCTGTCGCCATAACGTTGTACTGTAATGATTCTATTATACACTTTGTCCGGTCTTATATCAATCGATAATGTCGGTACTAGAGTATGCTCCAAGTTTTGTATCTGAACAATAGATTGCGAATTCTTTGGCACTGGCATTTCTGCAACAAAGTAAAAAGTACGCATGATTAAATTATGTAATTACATCTCTCACGACGGAAATAATTACTTTGAGCCACAGCCTGTGGAGTTTCGAAGTTTGCCAACATGATCAAAGCATGTGCTAATCTACACATTTCTTGTATAATCGGATCAATTTTAGTAGACATCAAGTAGTCGATCAATTTCTTTGCACCCAGCACCCGTGGCTCAGGCTTCTTGCTCTGCTTCTTTTTTGCTTTGATAAATTCATAGTCTTTGTGCAGGTTCATCAATGACAACAACACTGGCAAAGTATGATGTGGATGCTCAATCGCACATCTTTTCAACAGATTATAAATCTGTGTTGAAAACATATCATTTGTATCTGTCATGTGTGCTGCCAGCTGCGGCACGAGGAGAACAAATTTATACGATGGGAGCTTATGCAACTGCGCTTGTAGGAGCGCACTCAATTCGATGTGCTGCATATTGTCCAGCCACAGAGATATCAATCTGAATACCAACAGGTTGTGATCTTCGCCCTGTTGCAACGTGTAGATGTAATGTCTGTGAAAACCATTTCAATTATATAAACTTTGTTCATTCAATTTCAATTAGCAATTCCGAAAAAGTTCAACATTAGACGATGCTACTCACTTCAGTGCCAGCAGCAAATAAATATTCTTCTCTCTTTCAATATTTTCTAACTCTGCCATATCATTACTGCTCTGTTTCTTATTGATATAGGCTGCTCGTTTTTCGTCGCCATCTACTGCCGACAACTTTTCCGCAGTCTCTTCCGAGTAAGCAACACACTCCTTGAAACTCTCGAATTGTGGAGATTTAACGTAGGTCATTATTTGTTGGTACTGGGCGTCAGCAAACTGAGCCAAAGCCGCGTGAGTATCTAGCTTGTTCTTTTTGTCCTTCTGTGTAGGATTACTTATGCGTTCACTACATTCCAGAGATTTCAGATAATATGTTTCGATAACTTTCTGTACAAAGAATAACGAACCGTCAATAACATCAGGAAACACGAATTTCAATCTGGTACGTATGTGGATTTGAAACAAAGAATAGTAAAAGCATTACCTGTGGATTCTCTGACTTTGTTTCAGCCATCCAATTGCCATATACTTTCAATGCTTGCGCATTTATATTAGGACTCAAAGAGTCCTTGACTAACAAGTTCCGCAAAAGATGCCGGCCAAGATCCTGGTCCCCGCGCATCCAGGCCAACATTGCTTCTTGATATTGTAAGACATCAGTTGCTTCAGCTGATAGTTGACCCTGTCTTGCTAAAGTAGCTGTTTCGTATGGGAAAGTGTCAAGATTTTGAAAACTCTCAGTAGTACTGGATGAAATTATATTGTTGCTACAGAAAAATACGATGGCAGCCGGTCCCAGAATGGTGAATTAATTCTACAAACCTAATGCTCTGGCAGCCATTTGAAAATAGCCGTACTTCTCAGACAATTCAGTCACTTGTAAGTACGTATCGACAAGGGCATCTTGAATAACTTGGCTGTCATCTGCTTCTTTAGCTTGCAAGAGTATTGTCCGTTGGGACAGAATCGGTTCGATATATTCGAAATCATCAACTCCGATAGAATCTTGATTATTCCACTTCTCTATGATCTGATTATACGTTTCAGGTTCGGCGAAGTATAATTCTTCGATTTCGCGCAGCATTTGGAGCTGAGATAATGCAGGATAAACTGTCTTGCAGCTCTCTGAAAGGATATGAGTATTTCAGTATGCAGTCGCAGAGTACAATACAATTAAAGATTCATTTCCACCTATAAACTGATGAACTTTTTACAATTCCTCACCCAAACTGATATTACGCAACGTGCTTATAACGCTAAGACGTGCATTGTCCAAGCTAGACTTTAAGCCTTCTGTGTCAGATTCGTGGAATGATTTGAGGGCATGATAATGGAACAGAGAATAATCGTTGCTGACTATATTTTGCAAACGAGCAGAGTTATCTTCTTGCAAATTTATCACTTTCTGTGTCGTTAGTAGATCCCAGTCAGACAAGCGCCAGGCACATTCGTACCGATAGCTGCCATCTATGTCTCCTTTGTCAATGGTTTTCACGAAAGCACCCAACAAATATTGAAGACCAGAATGCTGCAGCGCATCAAGTAGACCTAATCGCAAATAGCAAAACATCAAAGGGTGGAAATTTGAAGGAGCAACGATATATTCTTGTTAATTTCCAATCTATCATTCGGGTGCGATGTTCGCTTACCTTTGGTCGCAGTTTTGTTGCCGAGGGACACTTCTATATCGTGAGCAAGCAGCACTTTATCCCATTGACGAAGCTGAACATAATGTTCTATCCTCGCAGAGGGGTTTAGAAAATATGAGGCTCCACATCCATAGATGGCATCTGGATCCCCAATCCTTATGAACGCCTCTCTAAGAATTTCTTGCAAAACTCTCCCATTTTCGCAGTCAGTTTCACAAATGTAGTCAATGGAGGTCAAGACGTAATCCATCGATGAGCATTTGCTAAGGAACTTTTCGCACCATAGCTCGGCGTAAAGTACCGATGTGAAGTAGGCTGAACAATATTGAGCAGCTTTTGCTATATGCAAATAGTTCAATTCGAATTGACAATTGTCCGCATACTGCGATCGGAGAAAGTCCACAACATTCAACATGCACTGAACAGACTCGTGATTGAAACAGGTATGTGTGTGCAAGTTGTTCTGGTGGAAATTGTTTTTGTGATCACTGCTCTTCGCGTAGTGATAATGGAAGAACGAATTTATACTGTCGCATATTTTGTTACTCAATGTTTTCTCCATTTGTATTACCAAGTTGACGATCCACGGTAATATTTTTTCACAAAATGTTACGTTTGCCCTACAAACTGGAATCAAATGCTTCAAGTACGATCCGTTGAAACATTCCAGGATGTTACACGTGATATCCGTTATCCAATCTTTGTGGGAACCGTTCAACGATCCAGTCCACAATTCTCTTTTTTCTCCCATGAGTTGATGGAATTTTGTCTTATCAATTGCATTAGTATCTTTGCGTTGGTTGACGTTAGTTACGAATGGTCTGATATACTCCACATGCAGGAAATCTTCTGATCCTTGGATCTTAGATTTAAGTTCGTTCAAAGTTTTGTTGGCTGATACTTTTTGACCCCAATAAGAAGCCATAACGATGTACAAAACATCCGAAGTTGCGGTGAAGAGTTGTACATCCGAGTGAATTAAAAGATTTGATAAGAGAATGAGCACTCTGTAAGTGAAGAGTAGCATTGGATCTATGGGTTGTTTGGAGTGATCTTTTTCCGGTTGCAAGATCATCGTTGATAAGTCAGCTGGTCCAAGTTCACCTAGGCATTTGGCTGCCCTCAGAGCGATGTCAGGAACAGAGGATGTTGTCAACTTTACCAAGACACAAATCAATCGATGTAACTTGCTGGAAGCACAGTCTTCGGAAAATCTATGCATGGATCCAAGGCATTGGTACATTTCTTTCAGTTCAGTTTTCCTCGTGGATAATTGTTCGTTCAAACGATTTAGTTCCGTGGAACTGCAATATTCCGTACTCTCATCTCTTGTATGTAAGAAATGTTGAATTTCTGTCTCTAGACTCTGCTTCGATCCGATATTATCTTTACCGCGTGTGTCGCGCACTTCTTCGAAAACGCTGTCTACAGGGAAGGAGTCCAGTCTTTCGATGGCGTCACCAAGTACATCATTTTGCTCCGCAATAAGAAATTTCATTATATTATATGCGTGCTTGCTTCTACCAGCTTTCACAATCGGTATCAGACTGGTCATGATCAATCTTAAATTCTGTTTAATCTCCTCATGTCTTTTTGGTAGAATTCGTTTGAGGAGACTGTCGAAGTAGCCGCACGCCGCTTGAGATATAGAGTCTACTTTTGACTTAATAAAGTAGATCAGCGTGTGAGAAATATCTCTAACAACATACGCCGACATTTCATCAAAGTAGTCTTGATCGATTTCCTCCAATAACATTGAGCAGAAATAAACGTAATGATGAAGGGCCTTCAATTTATGCTCAATCGAATTTGCTTCGTGAATACTGCACTTCAAATTCAACAAAACTTTTTGCAGTACGTCCCGTTTCAAGATAGCAAGAAGACGGAGCAGAGAGTCACTCTTTCCGATTATGATGTTGTCTTCGAGATATTTGAAACTCCGCTTGATATCTTGGTGCTTAAAATGTGGAGGATCAGATGCTGGATAAGTCACCGAAATCGTGGATTGTGTGAAGAACCGCATGGAATGTTCTTCGTCGTGTAAATGTTTGATTATGGTGATTATAACACTCTCTAGGTTCTTCTCGAGTAGAATGGGTATTTCCTGGACTGCCTGGAATTCGTTTTGATTTAGGTTCAACTGATTGAAAACCTCAGTTGCGCGTCGAATATCAATAACACTTATACCCTTCGGTGGTAGTAATGGATTTGTAGAAATGTGTGGTAGCATCCACGAGATGAGGCGTGGAAAACAATTCTCTACTACTTCTTTGAACGACTTGCCATACTTTTGACACAGATTTTGCGCCTCTTTCAAGTTTCCTTGCCTAATTAGAACAGGAACGACAATATCCATGTACTTGTGATAAAATTGTACTTCGGATACACAGTTGACAAGAGTGATAGGAAACTTTTGAAGCTGATACTCTTTTTCTAGCCAGTGTGTCAGAAGGTAGTTTAGATTATTTTCGATTAGATCATTCGAGTCTGTCAGTCCAAGAGAGATGCTGATTCTTTCTAAAACCTTCTTCACAGTAATCGTATTGACATTTTTGTCAACGGTAAGTTGGAAGATAGACAACAACGCTTCGCTACGGAGAATAGCACTTGCAGAAGCGACAACAGCCATTATGTGCAGCGCACTAGCAATTCGATTCCGTCTCTCATCGTCTTTGACTTTGTCTGTGAGTTCGCCTTTAACAACGAATAAGTTGGTAATCACAGTGCCTACTTTGTCGAACAAATCTCTCAACCTATCGAGACTTACTTCTTCAGAAGCAAATAATACATGTAAGCAGTTGATTGCCTTGAGACGGACCACCTGGAACGGGTTTTGAAGGTACTCTAAAAGGTCTTCCACAACGGGTGCTCCATTCTTTGATACTGTCCAACTGAAGGTAGGATCAATCTTGACAATCGTTTCAAGACATTCAATGTACGTTATGTACGTCATTGGCCCATACTTATTCTGTTTGAGGAATTTGTGAAACGTGTCTAGAAAGCGTAGTGAGTTTTGACGATGTATTTCACTGCCATTGGCTTTCAAATGGACAAACAGCTTAGACAAGATTTCTAAAATGTTGCTCGAGGCTTTCGTATCTTCGTGCCAGTTTCGAGATAAATGTTGTAGCAGTTTTAATGAGCTGTCCAAGATATTCCCAGAAAATCTATGCACCCCACAGTTGGTCAACGATTCCAAAACGGCTACAGCCATACTGAAGTCAAATATCTGATCTAGATCGTAATTGTCCAGCTTCAGAAGAGTCATCTGTAAATTTTCTTGTACCCGAGACATCACACTGCAATTGGCCATGCCACAGAATGTAGCCAATATTGTACAAGCTTTCATTCTGATATTATTCTGGTCTGACAAGGAATCGGTCTGCTGAGTGGAGTCATTTGACTTTAAAAGTCTATGCCTTTCCGACCAATCCGTCATATCTTTGATGTAAGCGACGCTCGTGTTCCCATCATCCATTTCTGATTCTCTATCTATTTTGCATAAAGTGTCGACATTGGTAAGCAGCAAAATATTCTTCAACATTTCGAGTTCTGTTGACGATCGGATAATATCAGCTACGTCGTTGTCGTACGTTATTTTGTAAAAAAGACACAAAGCTTCGAGGACGTTGATCAGATTTCGTTTCAGATTTTTCTTTGACTTCACCATTTCATCGATTACCAGTGATATTTCTTGTAATGAACTCCTGATGACTGTACCAAGTGATTCTCTAATTTTTTCCGAAATTATATTCAACTGTTCGAAATTTGAGAATACTTTAGCAATCACTGCCGTCTGGACTATGAGAAAATGTATGGTTTTCGATTTGCTCATTGCAACGGTTTTCTCAATGAGATCCTTGATCAGTAAATCACGGTTGTCTTTCGTGTATAAGACATTATCTCTTGGTGTACGGGACGAGGCGATATTCTTCTTTGCATCAGTTTCTTTCAGTAAATCACTCTCGATTGCAGTCAATAAGTGAATGCGTTCCATACTCGAGACATCGCGGCGAAGGTTTTGGTAAGAAAGAGAATCTTGTGCTCCAGATTCAAAATCGAGCCTTTCCAGCGTGGATTGATGAGCCGCATTTGGGACATTACTTTGATCGATGGTACTCCAAGATTTCAGCGTCAAACCAACCAATAATTCGGAAACATCTTCGATAGGAAACTGAGCGTTCCATTTATCTTGAGGCACTGCTAGAACCCATTGCAAAAGTTGCAATTTTACTGGCATGCGATTATTCGAAGCGAATATACTTTCATCACTCGTCGGTCCCATGAAATCTTGTATTTTGTCGCCTTTGCAAAATGTTAGTAGAGTGCGGACACTTGGTTCGGACCATTTGACTGTATCTTTGAGGTATAAGTTCAAGAAAGCATTGGCATCCATAGCTTTTTCGTGGCTTATAAGGGACTGCAAGAGCTTATGAACTCGATCCTCATTCTTGTTTGAGCTCACTGACCTGAAACGAATGTGAAAAAGTTAATGGATAGTTGTGGAAGTGAAAGCGGTACAAAGTTCCCGCGACGCTAAAATCAATATGAAATCTTATTGGATGAAGCCTTGATTATTTTACCTCAAGGTGATACTCCATACTTTTTCCCAAGCTAATTTGATCCCATTATTTTCGCTCAAATTGGTCGACAGTGATCCTTCCAGTTGTACCATAACTTTCCCAAATTCCCACAACTGGTCCATTATATCTTGATCTTTACACGTATTTAGGTAATCGATTAAAAATTCCATCAATGGAAGGAAATTGCTATCTTTTATAGAGTTGGGATACTGCGTCATCAGCGCGATCAGGATTTGTATCGAAGTTTTGTACTCCTTGTGTGGCGCAGCTGTTAGACTATCGATCATGCCTTGGATACCGATGACAGTTCGGCTACGCTTAGAAGGTTGTCCGTAACTACTTTCGTCCAGGCATCGCATTTCATCGTCAATGCAGGTAAGATCATCCTTCAGTTGCCACGAAACTAAACCATCGAAAAATTATTCAATGCATCTTTTTACATCAAACAAACATTACAAATTCAAGGCATCGTTTAAAAACTCGTTGATACACAGCAGTTCAAACGATCATTACCTTCGCAGGCTAGTCGAACAAAGCTGTTGGACACAAACTCTGATTTACATTCGTTAAGTATTGTCACGTAAATCAAACGTAATATATCGTTCCAGTTCTCCCAGTTGCAAGCATAAGCAGCGTCGTCGTTCTGCGTTGCACCGCCGGGATGGTGGGCGCGGACGATGAGCAGGATCCAATCATACTTGACACAGCTACCGTTCAAACGAATTGCAGATTCCAAGACGGTCTCTCCAAACTCACAAAGGGCAACTCTACTCTCCGGACCAACAGCCTCGCAAACAGCGTTAACGAGTTTAAACGTATCGTCGGCGAGATTTCTAGGATCAGTTTTTGCTGCTTCCAATACTTTGACTGAAAAACGCACATTCATGTTCAAAAATTGTCTAGGAATCTTGTAGTTCATATAATATTCGATGACTCGTGAGAGACTCATAATCACATTTCCAATTCATCATACCTAGAAATGGAAAAATTCCCTTCACACGCAGAGCGAGATGTGACTGTATGCAACCATGTTTCACTATTTGACACATGGCTTCCAAAATCATACTCTTGTACGGACAGGGATGCACGTTCTGGTACATAGCTTTGCAAGTCTCCAGCAGCTTCTCCCACTGATCATACGACATGTCGAACTGATATTTCTTTACGGCCAGCACATGGTTCAGCAAAATAGCGAGATAAGCTTTGTGGTAATCAATGTACTTCTGACAAGGTAGGATTTGAAGGACCAGCGAGACTAGATCGCTGCATTTTAGGACTATTTCAGAACTATTTGCTTTCTTAATCGTCTCCAGCATAGTCATGGAGTAATTAGTCCTATTAATTGACTCGGTATCTTTAGCACGTGAGGATTTAGATGTTGAAGCTGAAGATCGTTTCTCATTCACGTCCTGTTGAACAAAATAAGTGAATAAATAGTGGGAACAAACAAAAATGAACAACGTGTGAAAAGTTATTGATTCTCGTTTACAATACTCACAGATAATAATAGATTATGCACAGAATGCACAATATTCGTCCAACTCGTTCCCGCTCCTCTTTTCTGCCTGGAGTTTGAATGGAGTTCTTCGACAGCTTCGGCGCTGTCGTACAACTCTTTCAACTTGGTGATACATTTCTGAAAAGAGCCACATATATTTCCAAGAAAAGTGAATGTGGCAAAATGAAGGGAATTGTCCGTTAACACAAAAAAGAGTCCGGTCGGTACTCAGTTGTAGACTCGTGATTTTAGTCTAGCCATATGCAACACTTGAATGTATAAATTGAATCAGCAAACATGGGCATTCGTTGATCAAACAAAATTGTCTGACAAGCTAGAATATTGTAAGACCACAGATGATCGAAATCATCCTTTCAATCCAAGGTTTCATATAGTCTACCTATCCCAACTTTGAGCCATGTGACTGGGGCTCTTAAGCAGATTTCACACACATGGCTTCTTTTTCACTCTTGCCTACCATTGAATTAACTGATAATAAAACTAATTCAACGTTTCGGCTTTCTAGTTTAAAAACGAAGATTCTTAATGAAATTATCTTGTTGCGAGCAGATAAACTTGCACAATCTGAAACCGTGATTATAGTATGAGCAGCAAAACCATCGAACAAATATTTACAAACGTTGTCTTTCTTCTTGATATTTGAATCCAATTCTGGTCACACGATTGTTGATTCCTTTCAAGTAAAACCAATTGATCCGATGCAATTCAAGTAGGGTCCCAAATTAGATCAACGTCAAATATACAAATAATCAAGAGTGATCTCTCACACAGGAATCGATTGATTTAGTTATCGGTATATCAAAATGATCTCACGTAGACCTGGTACGACAGTCTAGTGAGTGCAAATCTGATTAAAAAAGAGTGTATTCAGTTAACCGACCAGTGACACACCGATTCAGCTTTTATGAAAGCTTTTCATACATAATTTTTTTTGTAGATAGATTCTCAACATCGGTAGTAACGTCAGTTTTGACTCGTTCGTCATGATTCGATATAATTACGAAGCAGAATAATATAAAAAATTAAGAAATCGCTAAACATTTCCGTCTTCTACCCAATAATCAAACTTCATAGAGTCTCCTGAAGCAGAATTTCAATTTTCATACACAACAACAATGAATGTATCTCTGGGGAGTTGTCGAGGTTCCTCAAAGACTGGAGTACCTAATATCGGCAATCAACATTCTCCCATATTTGCTACATATTAGCTGGTTGTGTGAACATGGCAAAAGCAAGATACACGGGTGATAGAGAAGAAGGAAGAAATACATGAATATGAATCTACTGACTTCATAACGAATAATAATAATAATAATAATAATAATAATAATAATAATAATAATAATAATAATAAAAGTATAATCTTTTCTTTCAAACTTCTGTCATTGTGACAACAATACCAAGCATACATTCCAATTCTCGGACATGAAATACAAATTTGATTCGACCACCCCGACACAGCATTTGGAATATGAAGGCAGCGAAATTACGAAACCTCAAGTTTCAGTATTTTTTTAAAATCAAATCCACAAAATATACGAAATTTCATCATTTTTAAACAAATTTAAAAATTCTTAGCCTTTGTGATTCTAAAAAATAATTTCACCGCTTGAGCAGTAGAGAATTTCTATTAGCGAAGAAAATTGAGGAAAGAATTATTTCTACAAGAATGTAAAATTGATTAAGTATTTCTGTCACATACCGTGATGTCTAAATTATTCCTTAGTGTAAAAAAATTTAAATACCTTTCTGTCTGTGATTTTTTTAGATTGTGCAAGTGAGCAGATCTCGATGAACTGTTGCTCGTATCGCGGCATCTTCGCCACTGTGCGCCGGTCTGTGAATTAGAGGTTATGAAAACTTCACAGGCACCAAATTCTCCGACTGTCATTAATTCACGGTGAACAAATTGTTTACCCGATCTATCCGATTGTTTTTACGTCACAAAACAGACTTTTGTTTCCTCTGATTATCTCAAACTATCACATTTCAGTTCGCTTTAACGAACATCGCAAAGTGCGACGCACATTAGGTCTACGTTTATGTTTTTAGCTTTGTGTTTGTGGAACGCGGGTCGAGTGGTTTGAATTTGAATTTGGCGAGTTGATGACTACTCGCGATTCCGAGTGCTCAAAAAAACAAGTGAAGAGGGCGCCAGCTCACCCTGGGCCTCCCGCCTTCTTGAGACTCATTGGTCATTGGTCCAGTGTTGCCAACCCTAAAGAAATTTCTTTAGATCTAAAGAATTTTGACGTCTCCTAAAGAAAAGAAAAAAAAATGAGGATCTTTTTTTCAAAGAAATCTGCTAATACTTGCAGAAATCTAAAGAAATCCGTTAATTTTTGCAGACATCTAAAGAAATTCGCTAATTCTTGCAGAAATCTAAAGGAAATGTGTGTCTTTTGAAAAAAAATCTGCAGTAACATGTGCATTCTGCGCAAGGGTCAAGCGTAGTGATTTGTAGCAACTATAAAGACTTATTTGACATTTTCGAACACATTTTTAAAAACGTATTGACATGAAAAACGTGATAAAATTCGAATTCCTATAAAAAATTTATCATTCATAGAAATCTGAAGAAATCTAAAGAAATTTTAACCACCTCCTAACGAATTTCTCGTTTTGGAGGTTGGCAACACTGCATTGGTCGTTGCGAGCACATGTGTCGGTTTTGTAACGGCGTACATAACCTTAAAATAGCACTCGTGCGGTGAAGATCGTGCTTCAGGTTAGAAACAATAAATAGCTGTATTGAATAAAAGTGAAATATGGGTAAAGTAAAACCGAGATTGGGGAGTCGTAAGAAAGCCAAACGATGGGCGAAGGGACAAAGCTCCAGTTCGAACCCAGAAACTAAGAAACACAGAGATCAAGCACGGACCAGATTTTTCCAAGAAAATTTCGGTGAGAGTTTACAGCCTTTATTTATTATTATAGAGTAGAGTAGATCATTTAATTGTTAACAATCCGAAGGAACCGATTCCTCGCAGTAGTCGATATTCCTTACTTCGAACATTGAAACAGTTTTGTGCCCCATAACCTCTTCTCCTTTTCGTCGATATCTAAGACAACGAACAACATCTCTGTCAAATGATTCAGTAGAGAATAAAAGCGAATCTAGTATTCGGTTATCTCACTGGCAGTAGATATTACAGGGATCGATTAATAAAATTGGAAACGAAAGTTCCTTGGCCGATTTTTCTCTGCGAATATTTAAATAAAAAACCACAAGAATAAAAAATATAATCAATAGAAATTTTTCTGAGGGATGAATTGAACGAAATTATTAATAAAAAAAATCGGCTATCAAAATGACGATCTTTGTGATCTTGACGATCGAATAAAACAAGTTTTGATCCCAAGTTTGGCACAGAATCAAAATAATACTAGGTCTGAACCAGATTATACAATTGGATGCGGACGAAATGTGATCAAAGCTAAAGACTTGGGAAAGTTAGAGACTTCGAACTCTCGATGAATAATAGAAAGATTTTGCTCATTGACCACAGAATTTTCAAAATATTGACAAAACCACTTTTGTTTTCTCTTCCCATTTATCTCAGCTGATTTTTTTATTTGATTTTAAGCTCCTGGTGGTCTGACCTCGGATGCCCTTCACAAGCACAATGCGATACAAGGTGGACATGCAACACAGAGGATCGAGGTGGATGATGACGAGACAACGCAAGCGACTACCTTCAAAACTTTTGATACATTTGCTAGTGATTGGAGTAGCTGTTCTAATATTTCTTTTGGGAGGTAAATCTTGGGTATTTTTCAACGATCGTTCTTTCGTTGAACCTTTTTATATCCTTTTCTTCAGAATTTACTCATGATTATACATTTTTCTTACAGGTTCTTGAGCGGCTTTCAACCCAATTCAGCCATGCATAAAGAAATGTTGGCAGTTTTGGCTGCAGTCACCGAGGTCATCAAACAGAACGGAGGAACGGAATCTTCTACAGAATATTACGCTGCTTTGGTGAATTTATTATTAATGAAGCAAATTTATCATTATGAAGCAAAAAATATCGGCAGCACAATATGAGATCTGTTCCTGTGGTCGTCTAAAAGCTCAGAGAAATGTGGTGCATAAACTGAGAATATCGTATCTTTATAGATGACAACGCTAGAAGCAACAGAGTCCGAAGAGTCAGTAGCGGCTGTGATTTCGCTGTTGGGAATGGGTCTTAAGACGGTACCAACAAACGTGCTGAGATCGCAGTTCAGTCAAGCTAGTCAAACCTTCCTTCAAGTATTGACCAAATATGCGACCAGTGAGAATTTCCTCATTCTACGAACGGTGAGCTGGACCAGTTATGATGTAACGATACTCAGGAGCTGATATGACCGAATCCAGTCTTGATGAATCAAATAGACTGACTAAGTAACAATAGAATTATGTTACAGTGCATCGGCTGTCTTTCAATATTATTGAGATCCCAAGAGGCAGCAGTTTGGTCGAGTTCATCAACGACGCGAGTACTCGATGCAATACTCGCATTCACCATCCACTCAAAACCGAAGGTCCGGAAGGCGGCACAACACGCAATTTGTTCCATCCTCAAAGGTAAACTAGAGGCAGAGAGTATCTGAAATTGAACGTTCTCATTTGTATTCATCATCTCAATTGAAATTGTTTTCTGTCGACTCTTTCCAGGCAGTGACATAATGAAAGTTGAGAATCCGCCTTCGTATCATCCGGCAGCATCACAAGTAGCGAAGCATTGTCTCGCGCAGCTAGAATTGGCTGGTCAACCAGGTGGAATCACAACTACATTACATATTCTCACTATGTTGAGAGAAGTCTTGCACCAGCTTCCCAAATCCAACGTCAAAGTATGGCTGAGACCGTTTGAAAATAAAATTTCCTAGTAATAAAATTGAGGGTTTTAACTGTGATTTTCGTTACAGACTATCTGCGAGGGACTACTCAAGATCATGACACTCAACAACGTGCTAGTGACGTCTTGTTGTCTTCAAACTTTCCACAGTTTGTTCATCTCGAAACCTTCTGAGACAATTCTGCCCTCAAATTTGAATGCACAGATAATTAACGCTCTGTACGATTATCAACCAGCCCCAGGAGATACGCAGCCTACTTTGGCCTGGCTGGCCGTGATGCAAGAGGCGCATTGTAATCTCGTAGTGTGAGTGATATCAGTTACAATCGATCGACGTAGCGGTAAATCATCTAATTCATGAATTTTTTCAATCCGTATATCTTTTTGCCCTCAGAAACTCACTGCCTCTATGTGCAGCCAACTTACCTAAAATTTTGGAAAAGTGTACAGAGCTTTGGTTGTCCGAAAGAACCGAAGTACTGACAAGCGCCTCGCACACAATTAAAACGCTTCTGCAAGTCTGCGCTGCGCCTTTGTGCGAAACCGAGCAGAACGTGAGAAAGTAAGTATAAGATTGATTAAATTCAATGTTTGTCCATTCAGAATCAATCCTGATTAATTAATTCCTTATTATCTGTGTTACTATAAATAGGTACAAGTTGACAATATCCAAAATAATCCAGCTTGTACAGCAGGGAATGAAATACCAATACCACTCCGCATGGCATCACGTTCTTCACTTGCTCGCAGTCATCTTCCAGGTAAACATGAGATAGAGGGTCAGAGATGAATATAGCCCATTCTTTTAATACGTTTTCTATTTTGTACAGATTGCTGGAAAAACTTGCAAGGATCAATTGGTAGGGATATTAGTAGCATTGGCAGAACTGAGGGATTCGTATAAGTTCACATACAACTCGGAGGTCGAGTTTGCAGTTGGAGCTGCTATTAAGTCGATGGGCCCTGAAGTTGTTCTGAGCACAATCCCGCTACAGGTACTTTCATCAATGAGTCGAAGTGTATCGAGCTCAAATTTTTTAACGAAACAGAATTTTATCAATATAATCTCATTTGTACTTTCTCAGACTTCGGAAAATAGTATCGACCTGAACAGAAGCTGGCTCTTACCGACACTGAAAGAAAACATCAGTCAAGCCCCACTTGCATACTTTGTGAAGTCGTTGCTACCATTAGCCACCATGTGCGAGTAAGTATTGAGTTTTTGTAATGTTTCGCTGACAAACTAATCACGTCATGTATGATTTTAGGCAGAAATCAATCGCTCTGAAATCTAAGAACGACGGAATCGGTGGTCACAGCTACCAGCTTCTCACTTCTCAGATATGGGCTTTGCTTCCTAATTTCTGCAACAACCCGGATGATACGAAAGAAAGTTTCAAGGTACGAAACTAACGTGACTCGCTTTGTACAGCAAAACAAAGCATCGCTGACAATAACTAGTAACCGATATGCATTTTCGAATTCACAGAACATTGCCCGAATCTTGGGTACTGCGATAAGTGAGAGAAAAGACCTCAGGCTATCGGTTATGGCTTCTATCAGAAAACTCATAACCCGAGCAACGGAGGACAATAATGAAGAAGACGTCGCAGAACTGGCCAGATTCGCTAAAAACTTTCTCCCTTTACTCTTTAATCTCTACACCACTAAGCCTAATGGTTCCGACGAAGAAGGACAACGGCTTGCAGCTTTGGAGACTATCAAGGTAAAATTATCTCTTGAAACTTGTACACGGCGTTTTTGCTTCAATTAAAATAAACATTCGTGTTGTTACAGATATATCTGACGATCAGCAGTAAGGAATTGGCAGCGGAGCTGTTTGATCGTGCTCTAGAAAGACTCCAAACTGCTGATATCGAACCTTTTGTCAAAGAAAGTATATTGGATTTAATCAGAGTATTAGCTTGCCATACGGATGGAGATAGACTTCTGTCTGTCTACAACGAATTCATTCCTGTACTTGCGGATACCAAGAATCCAAAAGAACAGAAAAAAGCATACAGGTAACAGGATGTTCCTAGAAAAAGATTTTCCTTGTTATTTAATCGCTTCAAAAAGATTCGATCTTTATATAACACGTGAAATACTGAAATCGATCAATTTGAAAGTCAACAGTAACGGAAATTCTTGTCGTGTGGTATAATATTGAATATCGATGTGATTGCAGATTCTTAGAAGAAATATGCAGCAGTGATAAAGAGGCTTGCAAAGAATTTGTCCAACACAATAGACATACGATTCAAAAACTTTTGTTGAACTCTTTATCTTCTACCATCGCCAGTAGCAAAGGGGTTTGTAGTATACTTTTTTATGTAAAATTTGATCCTATACTATAATTCTCATACATATTTTTCGTAATCCTGTGAAAAATATATCCAAATTGAGATGTAAGCGAGGAATCTGTTATAATAGAACGATCTGACTAATTCTGTCCGCATCTAGGCTCGTCTTCGATGTTTGGAACACCTTGTAAAGTCTCAGCCTCAACTGGAGCAGACAAAACTTCTGAAAGCTGTAGTCCCAGAAGCGGTACTATGCATCAAAGAAATGAATGAAAAATGTCGTGCATCTGCGTATCAGCTGCTGAACACCATTGCTGAGCAGCTTATGAAAAACACACAAAGTCTCGGAGTATATATCGAGATGTTAGTAGCAGGTCTTGGAGGAACGCCAACACTTTGTAGCGCTACTCTGCTCGCTCTTGCCTCCGTTACATTCAATTATAACGGTAAGAAATGAGCATTATGCAAAACTATTACAACATTTCGTAGGCAAAGCTAATCGAAGATTTGAATTATTCAACAGGTTCGTTGGGATTGGAAACCGTGAAAGAAATTTTAGAACATGCTTGCAACTTGGTGACTTCGCCAACTCGAGAGATAGCCTTGTCGGCGATATCCTACATCAAGGTTTACCTCTCGATCATGCCCTCGCCTACTATTGCACCGCTGTTACCCACCATCGTGAGTCAATATTGATGTACTTGAACAGACAAAGCTACAATAGATTGAGGTATAATCGATATTATCGTCGCCTTAATTATCGTTTTAGGTAACAGCTCTCTGCGATATGACCGAGGATTGCCGGAGACATTTTCGCCAAAAATTTCGTGACGTTCTTGTGAAATTGATAAGAAAATACGGAGCGGATGTGATTGCAGGAATGGTGAAACCCTCGGACAAAATTATGCACAAGAGAATCAACAACTTGAGAAAGATACAAGCGAGAAAACAGAAATTGAAGGAGCAGAGCCGACTCGCTAGTGCTAATAAAGATGATGCAGAAGACGACGAGTTCAACGTTAAAGCTAGACCAAAGACGTAAGTCTGGATCTGGATGAAATGAATATCCAAGACACAAAATTCCTGTACTCATACCACATTTTCCTGCGTTTTAGCGTCGAAGAAATATTGGCTGACAGTGAGGACGACTTCGAAGACATGGACAAAGACGAGCCTGATCGAGGCCAGAAACAAAAACCCAGAAGGAAAGCATGGATTCAAGAAGACGAAGAAAATATCGTCGACTTCATCGATGCTGCGGCTGCTAAGAATATTACTGGTACGTTCAATTTCCGGGAATATACATCAGATTCATCATATCCCAGGCAGTTATCGAAAGATTGTAGTATAAACACCAAAATCACTCGAAAATTTGTTTGAATAATCGACGAAATTTTGTTCATTACTTTAGCAACAAAACCTGGATCACTTGTTCCGACCCAATCCAAAGGAAGGTCAAAGGATAGTGGTTTTAAATTTTCTGAAGATGGTCGTCTGATAATCAAGGATGACGGCAGCGACAGTGATACGGAGAAGAAGCCGAAAAAATTGCCTTTCATGGCAAATGATTCAGACAATGAGAGCGGTAGGAAATTTTTCAAGAATTCAAATTTTGGGATTCAGTTTCGCAGTGTATCTGGCGGAAAAATTCACCAAATATACAAATCCTGGTTCGAGTTGGAATTAATGAAATGAAAATGTTTCCAGATGACGAAGACGCCAAGTCAACGGTATCGGCGGTAAAGACTGGCAGAAAACGAAGACTCAGCACGAATTCAGATGCTGCTAGTATGCATTCAGCACGCCCGGCAATGAAGTATCAAGGTATATCATACTCCCAACCGATTTGAGAATACATTGTCGGAATGGGTGCAGTAATCGATTATTTTTACAGCGGGTGGATCGGGTATCCATAGGCCAATTGCGGCGCAACCTCAGAGGAGCAATCCTGGTAGCGAATACTCAGCTAAAAAAGCTAAGGGAGATATAAAAAAGAAGGGGAAACCAGAACCTTATGCTTACGTGCCGTTGACACGATCCTCATTGAATAAGCGGTTCGTATTATCGATTATAATGTACTATATCATTTGTGTGAAATTATTTCGAACCAAACCAGTCCTACGATTTCGCTAGTCCTGAATTCTTCAATATTATAACAGAAAATATGTTTTTGCAGTAAGAAAATGAAAAATGCCGGCAAGTTCAAGAACATAATATCAGGTGCTAAGAAGGGCGCACGTATCGGAAAGAAGAACAGAGATAGACCCCATTAACATTAGTAAAATATTCCGATGAAATATCTGCGTCAATGAGTGAAGAGAGAGAGAGAGAGCAAATTTATTCAAGCCATTGGCAAAGTCTCCAGATCGTGAGGAGAAGAGAGAAGATAATATTTGGCAAAAGAATGATGATTTTTTTATTCCTTAGTGAAACTGAAAAAGAGATGGATTTTTTATTTTGTACTTCAGATGATAGTTTCGTACGTATAATTGTTACTCATTGTCATACTTTTGCCAAGCACCTCAAATCACTGTGTAACGAACTTGAATTATGTATTTGATTGTTTAATAGTAGTAATTCGATAAAAATGATAAAAAAAAAACATCCTAAGGAAGAACACGTGTTGATTATTGTTTATAGCTCACAGCTAAGCGGCCAAACGTAATAAATTTGTCACAAAATTTACATCAGTAAATTCGTTCACTTTGCAGACCAGCTGAGACCTAAAAATGAGTTTTTTTGGGGATGGTATAATTTGAATTAAGGATGTATTGGCCGTACAATCTCAACCGAAAGTGATTCTCGTCGTCAATATTGAGTACTTTGAGATAAGATAAAAATCGGAAAAAAATCAACCACAATCAAGACGATAAGAGTGTTGATTTTGAATAATAATAATGCCCAAAAGTTATCAACAAATTGTTTAAACAAAACATTGTTTAACAAATTTTCCGGTAACGTTAGTTTTTTTTCATGTCAAATGAATTCGTTAATCTTTCTGAATACACAAGCATTTTTTAAGAATTTTGTCACTATAAATTTTGAAAAACGGAAAAAAAATTTAATTTTGGATATGTTTTCGTGAAAACGATGTAGATTACAATTTCGAAGTTTTCGGAACGTGGAACAAATAGTTTCGTAGATACAGAAATTCATGTGTATTCAGAAAGATTAAGAGATTCATTTGACATGAAAAAAAAACTTCACCGGAGAATTTGTTGAACAATGTTTTGTTTAAACAACTTATTGATAACTTTTGTCCAATATTATTATTCAAAATGAATACTCTTATCGTCTTGATTGTGGTTGATTTTTCTTCCGATTTTTATCTCACCTCAAAGTACTCAAAATCGACGACGAGAATCACTTCTGGTTAAGATTGTACGGCCAATACGTCCTTGCAGCAGCAGTTGGTTCTATTTTTTGACAAATTAACATTCAAAATTTGCGCGAAAAGTCACGTGTTGTCATCTACTCTTCATTCGTGAACCAACTTTTCAGGCTGGATTTTCATTGGCAGTATTTTGACGCGCAGCAAAATACTGCCGGAGGCTCATTGGTCGGTGATCCAGTGGCTTAGGCATGTCGTCTGCTGCTTTGATGAACCACGTGATTAACGAATAACGACCAATGAGCCTACGGCAGTACCCACGGACTTAGTCCTAAGTCCTAAGTCCGTGGCAGTACCTGTTTTGTTAGGTTAGGAACAAAACTTCAGACACTACACACGACCTTCAAGACGGTGCTGTCTACAACTTAACCAACAAAAACCTCCTGAATCCGTAGTTGACAAGTGCTCTCGGTACTTACCCAACTGATCTTTCAGTGGTTTTGCCACTCTGACAATGTTGAGTCTTGAAACATTTGAAAACCACGGATAAAAATGCTCTTGAATTTTTGTCATCCGTGTTTGAGACCCGAGGTTAGCTGCAGTACGATCAGTACCGAAGGATACGACGTGACTAATCTAATTTCTGAATCGTCAAACGGTTTCTTAGCGTACTCGTGCATAAAACCACCGATAAACATCGACCTAACTTTTATCTGTAACGTACAAATCAGTCGAGTTATAATCTGGCCAGCAGTAGGCCCGCAAAAATCTTCAGGATTTCAGCTGTTGGCTAAGTCAACAGCCGATTCTAGCGTTCCGTACACGACGCTGTCCAATGCGTACCTCGACAACGCCGACTCCGGAGTTATTTTCTGTAGACGAGACATCAACGAGACGCTTACTTCCGTCACTCACGGCTTTCTGCATCGGTACATCAAGATCTCTGATCACCGAGCTGTGGACAAAGCCACCAATATCAGGATATGTATCGTCAAGACAGAAAACTCAGTTCCCGCTATTGGGAGGATAGAAGTTTGGGGCAGGGTCTCAAGGTGTTGCGGAAGGGACGTAATCTCCGGAGTAAACGCTTTGTGGAACCAACACCACAGCCCTCGTATCCCAACGACGAAAATGGCCGTGGAGATTCCGTTGCCAGATGACGATGTTGAGGCTGTGTAAGTACTCCGAAGTTGGCAGGACGATATCAAAGATAAGATCTATTCTAACTTCTGTTAATTTCTTTCAGGGATAAGAGTACGAGTTCTCTAGAAATCCCAGAAGACTTCGTAGACCCTATCACATACGAGATAATGGTGCAGCCAATTGTCCTACCTAGCGGTAAGATCGTTGATCAATTCACTCTGGAACGGCACGAGCGGAACGAGGCTGTATGGGGACGATCGCCGTCGGACCCGTTCACCGGTATCCCATTCGGCAATACCAATAGACCGTCGATAGCAACCGCGCTCAAAGCTAGAATCGACAAGTTCCTATTAGAGAATAGCGACGTAGACGAGGTGAAAAAATTGCCGAGAACGTTGGGTCGCAGGAGGATAGCGCAGCTCCAAGATCACGCTAAAATATTGGACGTTACGGATGTTATTGCCGCTACTTATACAAAGTCTGCGAGGAATGCAGCAGATCTGAAAGCTAGTCCTAATTACGTGTTGAAACGGAGAATTCCTTCGTCTTTAACAAAGAATCAGCATAAATTACCAGTCGCAATTACATTAGAGAAACAGTCTGTAGATTTGATGGATTGTAAGAGACGTAAATGCAGCAAAATCACGAAGATTCTTACTGCGAGTAGTAATATCGAAGTGGAGGATAATCATGAGGCAGATATGAGCAGTGCCATCGATGGCGACTTAGAATTAAATATTAGATCTGTGTTGTCGGGTCTCAAACGATTTGGCACACCAAAAGCCAATGAAATACCAAAAGTAAAAAAAATATGTTCATGTTGCACGAGAAGTGTACAGTATTCATTACCTTGTACGCATATCGTCTGTAGGAAAGTTCTTACGTTGGCTAAAACTTTACAATGCCCGTCCTGCGGTGTGCCGTATAGAACGAGTGACCCGAAGAGAATTCACGAATAGTCTTGATTGATGAATTTTTATTTATGTAATGTAATCGGTTAATGAAATATTGTTGAGGTTTTTAATAAACATTTTTATGTATATGCAAATTCGTTTATTATACCCTAATCAAAAGTAAATCATATAAAACTCATATTATTCCGGCAATGCTCAACAATTTCTAGACATTACGTTTGAACGTTCAATAGAACCGGAGATGGGTTTTAATTTACAATACTGTTTTAATTACTTTTTCAATCATGTTAGCTTTATCCGGGATATAAAAAGCATTGTGAAGCATCGCTATGTACGCTATAGCCCTCACCGTAGTTAATTTTTACATTTTTAGATTAGCAAGTTGATATGCTGTCAATTAATCAACAACCGATTATTATTTTAATTAAATTAAATAACAGGGTTTGACTGACTTGTCTCGCTGGACAAGCAACATTGACCACTTTTCACATTTTTGCAGATTCATTTACACGGCACTTAATTAACTAGTATCGTGAAGGGGGCGTATACCCCCTCAAATTGGTGTAGTGTATAAAAAATGGTTGCGTTGATTATCACAGGAAAAGTATTACACAAGCTATGATATTTAGCAATTATGAAGTTTTTGGTTCGTATTTTTTTGTCCACACTTACCATCAGTATAAAAATATCTATTCTATCAATACGAGTATGCATATCGTATCTCATATTATATTCCTTGTATGCACATCACAACAGCAGAACAAAAAATCACAGAAGAATAGCGATCGTGACGAATGATTTATCCAATTCATAAAATTTTCTGTCATTTGCAAACCGTGTTCAGCTCTTCGCGAACATGTATCAATTTATATTTCCTCTTTGAGTAAAAAAGACAATTGTCGACAAAGTATATAAAGTCAACAATGTGATTGTGTGTGTGTGTATGCCGTTTTTAGTAATCATTAGAGTTACTGGCTTGATGATAGTTCACATTGCGCTCGTGGATCAAATACAGTAAAATGGACGTATGTACGATTAAGAATATTTTCAGGCCTCTCTTTCTATTGCCTTTTCCGTACAATATGTATAATATTACAACAACCTTTGGTCATACGATTTGACCATATCTTAAATGTTTCTACAAATTTACATTCCAATTAATGTTCAATAAATTACATATTTATAATGGAGTTTGGTTCTGTAATTATCAAAATCAGTAAGAAATAAAAAGTAAATATAATTTACGAGAAATACTTTGAATGTTTGAGAATGTTGTCTACAAAACCTGGAAACCTTTTCCTTGGCTTTGCCTTTTGGCAGCGTTCAACAACGACAAAAAATAGTTTCTCGAATCAGGCGCGACATAGAATGTTACGGTGTTGTCAGCCGGAGGCATTACCGGCTCAGAACTGTCCGATTGTGCATCACTGTCAGTTGGCAAACTAGCTAAGCCTGTACTACTCGTTCTCACATACTCTTCAACTCTTGCTCTCATCTCTTGATCCATCTGAGGAAAAATCATTGAAAATTATCGTTAGAACGACTAATTGAATAAAACATGGAAAAACATCGGTGATTAGATACCTCACGATATTCTCGCGGTGACGAGGGAGTCGCAGGCTGTGTAACAGCGGGTGGACAATGGAGACATATCATCGTTGTATCCGAGGGATGATCAACGCTAGTCAGTTCGTTGAGGGTGAATACTTTCTCTGTGGTATCCTCGGCAATGTTCACCACGAGTAAAACTTTTCTTGTTAAAACAAGCGATACTGCCTGATTACTCCCCTGATGAATCACATGATCCGCGTTGATTATGTGTAAAATGTTATCACGACCGGCTATCAGAAGGGGCATCAAACGCCATGCGTATCTAACCGGGGCGTTTTTCCCACCACTAGAGTATTGTACAACTGGTCTTTGTCGAGGCTGAAAAATGTCAAAGATTATAGTTCGTTAGTTACCACAAATCTGATGAAATTATCAGATCAACTAACACAAGGCAAGGAGTTCCATCCAGCACCCTGCAGTAATCCTTGACCAGTGAGAGCGACCAGCTCTGCAGCACCACTCAAAGGCTTAGTCACCACTCCGACCAATCCAAGACCAACCCCAGTCA
Source organism: Euura saliciscinereae (assembly GCA_018420115.1). Classification (NCBI taxonomy): domain Eukaryota; kingdom Metazoa; phylum Arthropoda; class Insecta; order Hymenoptera; family Tenthredinidae; genus Euura; species Euura saliciscinereae. The sequence goes on from JAFFZH010011388.1 coordinate 34,240, forward strand.
TGACGCCTCTGGTAGTTGCTTCTCCAGACCACACCTGCTGCAGAGGATGATGTGCTAGCCCGGCTACAGCAGCTGTGGCAGAATGGATTGGGCGTATGAATAGTTTTTAGATTCCATGAAAGTAGATCTGGAGTGTTTTTTTTTTTACCGAGAAGACTCATTCCGAAGCCTGTGAGACCTTGATAAAGACCCTGTGCCATTCCTTGTGGTCGCATTCTTCGAGATTCCTCCTGACGCTGAAGGTGTTCCACATCCAGGGTTAATCGATCTAAATTTCTAGCTACACTAGACGCTAGTTTCGTGACTGAATTCACTGTTCCTGATAAGATAACACGAATGTAGGAATATATAAATGTCAGATCATACTATAGTCATAAATGATATTCATTTTTCCGAATTGTCAAACAATTGGTGAACCATTAAGAAAATATAATTTGTGCAAATACCTGCGGTAACGTGTTTCATAAGACTTGCAGATCCGTGAGTTACGCCAACAACAAAACCCCAGGGTCCATGTAAGAGGCCTTGGAACGGCAACGAGACAAAATCTCTGAGGCCAGAACCCAGAGCCTGGGCAAGTCCTCCGGGGGATCCAAGAATTTCAAGTGATCCGACAACCCATCCTGTCGATAAGAAACAGCTTGCAATAACTCGATCTTTTTCCACGGAGGGTAAACACTCGCTTACGATTTTGCATAATGGAAACGAATTGTTTTTCCAAAGTAAGGATATAAACGATTTATCACTTACCAGCGCCGAATATAGCTCCGGACAAGTAATGCATGGTCAGCGCATTGCCAAGTCTGTATGGAGTAGTTAGTAGATTCTTCCTTTCAAATGTGCCAAAGTACAATGGAGAATGATCGAGTGCCAAGTAGAGTCGTACAGATGTATGTACACTGAGCAAAATGGACACTGGATCTATGATCAGGTGCTGGAGCCTGAGAGGAGAGCTCAAGATTTTAGCGTCCATCATTATGTAGTCTGGTACATAAACGGAAGAAGATATCGGAGCTGTTTGTAATTTCTTCACATTATCAGCCGGCATCACGAAGCAAGGGGGCACCAGTGAAGTCGCATAATCCAAAAGTTGCGCTATGTACGTATCCTCGATATACGCACTGACTGGTGCTAGCGTTACTCGAAAATCTTTGACGCCTGTGAGTAGAAAGGTATTGTTACCGAAAAAATGCAAGAACCACGAATATGAATCAATAATATTAGTACATGAGTAGTTAGAATCTCACCAGACGCCTGACCATCATTCTCGTAAGTGACATTGAGGGCTAACAGTGAACTTTTTTTCAGCTGCGATAGAATGTTGTTTAAACGGCTGTTGAGAGAGAAAGTAAGCTCCTTTTTGAGTACTGGGTTCTGGCCTATCAGTACAACTGGAAAGTCAAAGCCGCCTTGGTCAAACATTTGATTGTCCAGTTGCAAATCTCCGACACAAATCCACATGGATAAAAGATTCTGCTTGGGTTCCATCGTGAAGAATAAATCGCTTATTGTTAAGCTAGCAACCTCTGTGGTTTGCGCATTGTCATTAACATCTTGCGTTATGATAAGCGTGATGCCTCGAAGGTAAACTGTGACGGAGCGTTCCCGACTCCACACATCTTTAGACTCTGTAATCGACTTGGAGTGATCCTCGGATTGGTCAGCTTTAGTATTTCGTCTCGCTTTTGCGTTAAACTGTTTCATATTATGTTGCGAAGATGCGGGGGAATCTAGACCCGAAATATCCTCTTGAGCGGAGAAAAAGCTCGTAACTGATGTAGAACTCGGAGAACTCTGAGGAATGAAGGAGAAATGTAATGATGCTTACATTGGTCTGGAGGAATGAAACACTTACGTGAGCGATCAAAGGAGTCATACTTTCATCTGAGATATTGGCTAATTGACGATTGTATATCGTCTCGACGTCGTTTGGTTTGTTTTCATTGTGGAATAATCTACTTCTAATATCCCGAGCAGATATTTCCACCTAAACAGAATTTGCGAGATAAAAACTATTAGTATCTACTCCAATAACTCGTTCATGTTCTCAACTCACCTGCGATATGGGAAGAATATTGATGTAAGTAGTGTAGCACCGAGTGTACATGATCAGCTTTATATCTCCATGCAGCGGAAGCCGAACATATTGATCTGATGCTAGAGAAGTCATTGCGGACAGGCTCACACCTCGTGACCAGTTTAGACTTTGTTCTATTAGAAACAAAAATCAGCATTCAAATATCTACCAATGATTTCCGACGATTGGTAACTGACCTGAAATATCGCTGACATTGTTTGACACTGCAGCCAAAAGTAACAGCGGCGTAACGCTCAACGCCGGAGAGTCGGGTAAACGACTACCGACAGCTGGTAGAGAGTAGTGGCAAGAACCACTACTCTCTACGTCACAGATCCAAGAGAAATGGAGCGTTTCAGCCAATACACCAGCTGAAAATATTTTTCGTAGAATAACACGACCAGTTACTGCAGACATAGAAACAGTTGGTATTTAGAACTTACTCATGTCTACATTTGCCTGGCCAAGAAGAATCTTGAAATTACATCCGTTGTTGATCAGCAATTGCGGGTGTTTGTCGACATGAATGGTAATGTATGTAGTACCTTTGTCTTCCTGGGTGGTGACCACTATCGGCATTGTCGCAGATCCATTCTTTGAAATATTATTAAATTCCGTTAATAAAAATGGCAACCAGGGAATAACGAAACATAGTAATAAAATCTATGTCATATTAGATTTCCTTACTTACAGGAATGGCAAGACATCGGCGGCTCATACCTTGGTCCACTCTTATTGGGCAAGACCAACGGTGGCCCAAGCTCAATGATATATATAAGGCCATGGGATCGACATTTTCTTGGTCGTCTAACAAATACCATTGCACTATCGGCGTGGCATACCTGCAGGGATGATCATTTGGTTTATTTAAATTCTGAGTGGACGAAAAATTTATTGATAGGGTACCGATGACTCACTTTTGATCCTCCGATGGAAGAAGATTCAAGCTGTACGGAGTTAGATCGGCTGGTATGTTTATATTGGATGATGTTTCCTTCACAGCGAGTGTGGCGATACATAATTCTTGAGAAGTTAAATTCGAAATCAAATGGCTGCTCGATACACGAACTAATCTCATATCTTCGTGCATGCTAGAGTTGACGCTGACCATACATATCTGTTGACAACGTTTTCATTCGGAATAATAGTGGGTTGTAAGAAGATATTTTGATCATTGATAGTATTCGCAGGGAGTGATTATAGCAACTCACACTAGATCCACAATCAACGGCCGTTTTCATGTTACCCTCGACTGGAATGAGCCCCCCAATACGTGGCATGTAAAAGCTTTGACTCCAGTCTGGACGAGCTAGTTGAAGTGCTGGAGATGTGTAATAAGTGTCACCGAGCCCGATACCGAAATTGAATGTCCCCTGGAACATACGAGAAGTTTTGTTCAGCACTGAGATCATTATAGTAGAGTTTTCGGAGTAAAGAATTAAACTTATGCTTACGTCTAGTTTTGGTGGAGTAACGATTCCGTAGTGAGGGACTTGGCAGAGTTCGATATCCTCTGATACGAGAGACAAGTGGCATCCCAAAGAGTTCAGTATGAAACACCACGGCTGCAACTCCAATAACAGTGTGCTAGAAACTAGCCCAGCTTCTTGGTACTTTACCTAGGACACATCAAACTCTCATCAACTCTTCCTCAGTTTTTTCCACAAATAATATTGACTATGTTCTAATAGTTATTTTAGAGTCTTAGCAACATAGATATAAACGAGTTTATACTTGGACATGGGTTTGGGGCTGTTCTGCGGATATCCACTCTGGTACATCATCTGTTTGAAAGGGCCATTGCAGCTTATCCTTTTGACTTTCTAGTTCCTTCAAGATCTCTTCGATGTCTTCAATCTCTGGTCTCTTGAAAAATTTCTTCTGATCAACCGAGCTGTACGATAGCGGTACGTAAGGATTCGACGCAGATATACCAGACCTGATGAAATAATGAAGGGAATATTTCGAGTTCGATAATTTGTTGGTGGAACTGCGATTAGTCTATATCAGAATCCTTACTCAAGTTGGAACGTCAACTGATGAAAGTGTTCAAAAGTACCAGGGCAGTATAATTGCTGTCTTTCCCCACGACCAATAACACTTGCAGATAAAGAAACTTTCAGAGAAGGAGTTTCCATTTGTACCTTTGCTGGTACAGGCAAGTAGGAACGGATCATATAAAGCGGACTCAAAACAGCCTGAAAGAGGAAAACACAAATACCTATTGATGATGTTGCATTACTTGGTGAAAAAAGTGCAGTTATAATTCAATACGTACAAGAATTTTGCTCCTGCCATGGATAACTTGGACAACTATTCTCACCCAGATGCTGAGAAATTGTCCACGTTCTTGTAATGGAACTGCGGTACATGGAACACAAAAATGTATTCATCAATTACTGCACAAGAGGTGCAAAGGAAACGTGGTTGTTTACCTTTCACTAGCCACGGCTGACTACACTTTGTATTAGGTTGAAGTGGAATGTCGCCTGTCCAAGACAAATTGGTCAAACTAGAAAACCGTAATCGCATAGCCATGTGTTTGTTGTTTTCCAATACTATGGATGACGGCTGACTTCTTCCTCTGATGATATGCACATCTTTGGATGGAATGACTGTAGTTTCCGTGTCAACTTCGTACCTGACCAGTTTCATTTCGAAATGGTCGACCAACTGATTTGTGATTATAAGCTGGCCGGAGAAGGTGATTAATTTTTGTGTAGCGGACAGCGACGTTACGTTCACAAAAATCGTTGTTTCTCCAGACGTGTTGGTGCCAAAATCTATCACCTGTATTCCGTTCTTGTTAACAGTGAAGGGCTTGCTCCAAGTCCAACTACCATCTTCTACAGCAACGCGCAACGTCTGATTGTTGAAATGTCTCCAGGAATAGAAGTGGCATTGTCTACTTTGCAGCATTGTGTTATCATCAGTTCCACTTTGTCCAAAGCGAATCGGAATGTTGCTGTCATTGGCGACTACGTATCTCGTCAATACAACTACATTCTTGTTTTCATTATCGAACGCGATCGCCCATAGGTGTGCAGAAACGGCTAAAGTGTGGCTGATTGCCGGTCCGAATTTCAATGAAAACGGATTACATATCACAGAAAGCTCCACGCTATCGGCTATTGATAATTGGACTTTTCCTTCCAAGGGGTCGAGAACCTCGTGCATGTTCAATAGCCCGTAATCCAGGACGCGAACGCTGACTACCCCACCGATATCGACCATTATAGCTCCGTCTGCCCATCTGTTGAGGACTATGATGGCTTTTTTGTGTTCGCAAGTGAGGTAGCATTGTGTTTCTGGAATTTGGCTATCCAATGTATAGTTTTGAAGCGGCGGTGGCAGATTGTTGTAACTGCTAGGGTCAACGTAATTGTAGAAGGCTACATGAATGGTACCGATATTTAATGCAGCTTGTAAGTTGGGTACGATTTTAGGATTGAAGTATGAATCGATTCTCAGACAGGCAGCGAGAGCTCGAGCCGAAACTAGTGTCTTTGCATAAGTTTGATACTTTGTTTGCGTCAGAACAACACGCCATATGCAAGCGACTGCTCTGGCTGGTGTTTTGTCAGGAAAATCCAGGCGATAACTATCCGTTTCAGAAAGATAGAAATCTGCGTAGTGCTGAAACGCAGCGTGACTTTCACTCCAGTACTCTATGCTGCATGGTACTTGCTCCTCGCATTCTACCTCCACTACGGACATCTGAAAAATATTCATTGTTACTCACTGACTACTCATTCACTGACAAATCTCCAACGATTCAGTTCTATACCTTGAATGGTACTGGGGAGACGTGTAATCTCGTGAGTGCTCTTGGCTGAGGATAGCGCCAGGCCATTGCTTGTTGTGGACACGTCAAGAATACTACCTAGAGTAAAGAATGAAAATCAGAAAGTTATGTGCACCAGATGTTATATATATTTTACAAGTATTAAGCATACTTGATAGGGAAAAGGCAGTTCGTCTCCGTTCCCATCGATGAACTGGAAGGCACCAGCTTTTAGATCGTCTTTATAGTATTGCTCGGAGATGGAAGACATTGACTTCTTCACAGTTTGTTCTTCCTCTGACGAAGTTGTGAATGAGTTTGCGATCATATGACAGTCTTGTATCACTGTGGATAATATTTTTATTTGTTCGGGCCCGATGTCAAGGTAGAGACTCTCACTGTCCGCCTGGACTTGTATCTGCGGATGATTGTCTGAATCCTGCCACGATTCCCAGAGGAGGTAAATTGTGATGTTACAGCACCATGGGTTCAACAGCACCTTCATATTCCCATCAGATAAAACGGAAATGATCAACGAATCCATAGAAAGATTCTCATAAACCCTTTCAGGTCTGATAGCAGTCGATGTATTCCCAGTCAGAGCAGCTAAGCTGATGACGATTTCCGACTCTGATTCGGTTTTCAATGACAATACGATTTGTTTTGTGGATACATTCAAATCTGGAATGTTGTATTTATTGTATGGAGTCCTCAAAGATGATTGTTCCGTAGTTAGGTTTGAGTTTTTAAAAGAATGTGGGGCTAGTTTGGCGTTATTCTCATCCAAGTAACACGACATAAGCTGAAATCAAATAACCCATGCTGGAATACTCTAAGTTTTAGTTCCGGTATAGCAATCGACCAGCAAGTGTACCTTGTTTTTTATAGACTCCATGGAATTAAGTCTGGACAATGAACAGTGAATTTTTGTTGGCCTTCCCATATTAACGGAATACTGAGGATTCTTTGTGGGGTGCCAATGGCATTTGATTGTCACAAAAGAAGGCGGTATCCCAGTATCAATGTGAGGATCTCCGTTCCTCGTTTCCATCAAACTTACAGTAAAATCTCCTTCATTAGGTATTGTTGTCAATTGTTTCTTCTCTTCGTTCCCGAGAGCTACCGCTATGTCAAAGCATGTTATCTGTAATATTACCATGCTATGAATTTCCAATAATTACACAGAACCAATAAATATATTGCCCAGTCTTCGTTTTTCTTCTGAACTATGACGTACTTGTAGTTTCTGTGTTATGTTTTGTTGAGAGATGTAGATGTTTGGCTGATCAATCATGACGTAAAAGAGTGGCTGTTTAACATCTCCGTTGTCCTCGTCTTCTTCGTTTGCATCCTGAAATGTAGCACATAAATACACTTTAAGTCTGATATGTTGTTGAGACGTCGAAGTAAGAATCTTCAACCAAGATGAACAAATACTAACCATGTGGTACTCCGAGTTGGAAGACATTTCTTTTGTCTCGTAAAGGACTAATGTGATTTTCCCACAGTTGACCAGGAACTCGAACGGTGGCAGCAAAGTAGCACTGAGTCTCGACGATTTCCCCTAATGAAAATGTTGCATGTTAGAACGTTTCTTCATCTCTTTTTCCAATCCAGATTTTGAATTCGTTAAATACTCACAACCACAGTTGAGTTCATACTAGACATTTCAAAATCAACGCCACTGTCCTTGGCAAAGTCTATGTCCGCTTCTTCTGTTATTGGTGCGCAGGAAGGCTGCCTCGTAGCTGACAATTTAACCGGAAATAAAGAGTCATAGTTCTCTTTAGCGTTCCCAGAACAGAATGTTTCCATCTCAGTATAGAGCGTGGAAATGAGTTTGATCTGATTCAAGTTTATCGTTACATTGATATCAGTCAAACAATTTATTTCCACAGCATTTCCGCAGACGATAGTATCAGGCTTGAATATAGTCGCAGGTGCAATGATCAAGCAGAGGTCAAACCTGCGACATAAATATGAAACAAACGTTAAAATGACTGTTTAATGACTCTTCTTTAATATCGCACCTCGTTATTATTGGAAATGTAGAGAAGTTTGGTTCCATGCTGCTTCCGCTGCTGAGTTTGTTCCATTCTAACGCTGGGTTCTCATTCATAGTATATAAATAAGATTGCGACGATCTCTGCGAGACGAAAATGAAAATAAACGTTCACGAATACAAAATGCTCACATTCTGTATCATCAACATAACAATTTCTAGCAATAATACCTTAGTGACACTGAGTTGGTAATTTTTCCAAGTAGTCGTATCCGCGCAAACGCCTTTGACGTTAATTTGATACTGTCGATCCTCAACCGCGGATCCAGGTATGCTCAATATATTTGCTTGTGCAGCGAGTTGATATATATCGGATCGAATAGGTATCCTACAAATAGGATTCTCCGCATGTGGTGTAATGCTGATGCCATCTAACTAGATTATTAATACTAATTTAAAATTGGCGCAACACAGCAGGCAATTTATTCCATTCAGTATGTAGAAAAGGTCTATAATTCGATAAGATAATTTATATAGCGTAACCTGTATCATCAGTAAGTCGTGTACTAGTCCATATCTGGCAGTGGTGGAAGCAGGTAACATGAGTCTACAGCCTTTGAATTCAAGATACACAAGTGGCAGCGAATCGTTCCTCAAATTCGTCAGATTGCTCAAGGTGGATGGTCCAAACTTCGCCGGCGCGGTATCAACGACTTTGCTATCCAAAGATCGAGTCAATCGCATGAAAGGCTCCACAAGCTCTGCGTACTTGCCGATGATACTTAACGGCAAGACAATGTCTAATGTTTGCATTTTGATAACGACCTCGCTTATGTATCCGCTTATGAATTGACTAGAATCTGACTTTGCATCCATCTGAAATGGAAGATACAAGTTATTGAGATCCATAAGTTGAGTTCAGATGCCGAATTCTAGATTTAGAGATTAGGAAAATTACCCGATGCGTTTTATGACGTTTTTGAGCGCCCCAACGAGTGTGTACATTCCCACATTTTGCTCTGGTCAAAGTCAGACTTAAGAAACCAGAGTCTTCGCCTTTCTCGAGATTATCTTCTCTACCGCACATCACTAGTCCATTATATTTGCCAAGATCCCAAATTTGCGCTTTTGGTGCTCTGCCAAGGAATAAGTTCAATTGATTACCAAAGTCCTCAGACATGGTTGAAAAAAAAGTCTGAGTATCACAGCAATTAATCTACCTCATATAATTGAAAATTGTAGCCGTAGTAATCTTGGTCTTCAGCTTTAGATAAACGGGCTGTAGATCCAAGGATGTGATAATATCCTCCAAATCGAGTACCAGTTTCAAAGACGGCGTACTTGGCTGACCCATCACGTATAACTTAACTGCTAATTTGTTTATCGTCCATTGAACCCAGGCTGTTAAAGTCAGACCATCTTTTTCTACGAAATTTAATACTGACATGAAAAATCTCGCTCAATAACAAGACCAATTTGTCATAAACCTGACAGAAGTGTTATTATTTCATTACCTTGCTGAATGTCTTCCTTCGTGGTGGATAAGGTTGAGGTAGTAGCGCTATCTTCTCTGAATAACGTTTGATCTGGACTAGATTGAGGCAATGTAGGAAGAATGGTTTGCGTATCGCCTGGAAGATTCGTGCCGCTCTTAGCACTTGGTGGACATAGATTGGAAATGACATTGAGCACGTTTGCCGCAATGTCGCTCATAAATAAGACCTGGGGTGAATAAAAGAAGCAATATAATCAACCGGGCAATTGGAATTCGTTTAGGCTACACGAACGAAGTTTATCATCGTCGAACCTGTTCCTCTGAGACGGATATCATGATGGGTGTAGTGTCTACATGAACGCATAGACTAAGAGCTGTTAATTTGTTCTCCATGGGAGTTTTCAATACAGTAGAAGATTCCGATGAAGTCTTAGCAGTTAATCCAACGGTAGCGTTCAAAGAGAATTTTTTAACAAAGTTATTCTGTCCATCCTTTCGGAGTGTATAGCAGTGAAAATCATTCACGTTAAGTGTCCATGGAAAGCTTTGGGTTTCTGTAAAATATTCAAATGTTCAGTTATCGACTGGATTCACATCCTATTTTGTCAGAGAAAAAATGTATGAACTTACTCGAAGTCCACATAGTTATCGGTAACTTTACTGGTAAGTCTTTAAGACACGTGGACAATGATTCCGCTTGTATGTTAGCGGAGTTGAGGTGGAGAAACGGTGTTTTTATCACAAGCATTTGCAGATATTGATTTTCTTTCAATGCCTGATCCTTCGCTTGTTCAATACCTAGGATGCAAACGTTGTTCAGTAATCGTACCGATTTTCTTTGTCTTTATGTATATCCGTAGTTGAGTAACGTACCATGGACGCCGATGCCGCTCATTGTTGCTGTTGGGATATAGACAACAATATGTCCTATAGATCCACTCAGCACAAGTCCACACCATCCTGGATACCAATCGACCATCCTATCCAATATCCCCATTTTCTGTAAGTTCTACCAGCAATAATTACGGTTTATGATGACAAAAAAGCCTTTATCAGATGCAAAGTTCGATCCATTTTCACTTAAACGCGAAAGACTCTAGTAGAGTATAGTAAGTTTTGATAATAAATAAAAACTTCTGACACCTCAGTTTCAAAATTGATTGATTTCCATTAATTGAATGCATTTTATTGTCCTTTTGTAACACTCCGAATCTAGACTGAGTATGCTTACGCCTTTCGATGACAGAGTTTCGGTCTTTTGATCCGACTTTGGAAGACCCTCGGGTTTGGAGAGTGGATTCGACTCGTCCATTGTTACCACAGATTTTCGTTTCTCTTTGTCCGACGAACTGTGAACGCTTTGATTCAGGCTTGGGAAATTCTTTTTCCTCACGGATGGCTCTGGAGATTGTTCTCCAGGAGTCTGATGTTGGATTTCAGGCTGAGGTACGTTGGCTTGATCTATCTTATAGTAAACTGGACAGTACTGTAACCACTGAGAAAGTAAAGGATCCAACGACCCTCGTATTTCTGAGACTTCAAACGAGAGAATTGGTGGATGAAGCTGCTTGCTCGGATCTTTGGAAAACTGTACCACAGCTTTTAACAACGGCTTGAATTCTGTTTCACTGTGCATAAAATGTTAATCAATCATTTTACTATGTAAGAACACGAAGTTGAAGCGAAATTCATGTGGAGCTATGAAGCTATTACCTCTGATTATCGCTTTCAGGGCCAGAAACAACGAAGGCCTGTTGGAAGTCATTTAGTAGGAACATTTTGACGGACGATAAGGTGAGAATATTTGAAACAGCGGTTACAGATGATATACTCTTCCCACTTATGCCTTCCAGGCATAATTCTAGATATACAGGATCTAGACGAATGATGAAACCACGATCAAGAAACATTTTATGACACTGTATCACATCCGGAGATAAGTCTTTACCTTTTTCCTGACAAGCATCGCTGAAGAGGGATGAGCATATCAACGGATTAGCTGTATTCTCAGGATTGATTACAGACGTTACAATCGATGTGGCGACCATGAGCTTAACTTTTGTCCCAGTTATTGTGATACCGTCAACTTGAAAGCAGTGAAAGACATGAGTCATATCCAAGCTGAGCCAGTATTGAGGGTAGAGCAGCATCTTCATGGAATAACGAATGGTGAAAGGCATGACTATAGTCGTTCGACTATTTTTCGTCAGATTCAGTTGACACTTTACGCCGTATGCCTGCATGTAAAATAATTCGTAATGATCGATGTGAAAATAAAGAGTTCGCGGTTCGAAATAACGAAATAGACTCTGTCTCACCGCTCCGTCAACAAGCCTGTGACAAGAATTCAACATGTCTGACGGTAGTTCGGCCTGCTTGCATGCACAGGCTACCAAGCGATGTGGATACATCGGCTGGTCTATGTCGACTAGTAGCTTATCCCATTCTACGCTCAGAACTGGATCATCCGATAGCGCAGGTGTCATCGGTGCTGTCTGGACAGTAAAAGAATGTAGGTGGGATGATTCGATATTTTGCAAAGTAAAATCATTTACCTTTTTTTCAACAAGTTTTCTTTTCCGAGGTAAACCAGTGATCTGATGATCAGCTAATTGCAATTCGACCGCGCCTTTGATTAGAATCAGTTTAATTTCAACCCGTGATATATTTTCTCTCAGAGCATCGTACTCTTCGACTGTAACTGGCGGTAATTCATCGATGGTTGGCTCTGAGAAACAAATTTGATGTTTTTAGTGTTTTGACCTTGAGAAGAAAGCATTTAATGTCTTTGCGTATGCTACCTGGTTTTGGAACAATGTAAGGTGCGTAATCATATTTCATGGCAGCTTGCTTGATGGATTCTGTGCGGTGGAAGAGACCGGAACACATTCGTATCGTCAAGTCGCCAACTATGTAACGGACAACTCTGTGCTCGTGAAAATTACTGCAAGTGGAATGAAATCGTAAGAGAATAGCATACATCCCGGCGAGTTAGTTCTATTTATACCTGTATTCGAAGTTCGAATTGAACTCTGATAATTTTTCAGGTGTAATATCGTCAGGCAAGTCGATGAGGTAGATATAATCCATCACGAATGCTGGACATCTTTCGAGCAAACTTTCCACTGCAACGTTCAATTCGAGATAATGATAAGCATACTACCCTAAAACGAAATTGAAAAATGAGGTTTGTACCAACCAGAAACAGTGGCGAGGTGGTAGTCTATGCCGTGCTTATAAACCCTCTTTTTTCCCTTATTCTCTACAGCTTCTTCATCGAACAAAGAATTGTTTAGATGATTGTTTCCCACTCTGCCAGCGGAAACATACAAAGGTGGCTAGAAAAATAGGGAAATTTAGACGAATATATTTCGAGAAAGGCAAGGCTGAGTCAAGTCTCATTTTTGAAATCAGACCTGTGCTCCGTCTACAACTTCTTGGTGACCACAGCTGCACGAGCCTCGGGGAAAGAGATTAATACTTCCAAGACCAGCCTGCATACTGGTCCACGTCATGTCTTGATGTAACACATCTATCACAACGCCGTTCAGTTTCAAAGATAGAAACGATTTGTATCTGGTTTTGCGGGGTTTGTAGAATAGTTGCTCCTTCACACTGTCCATAGTCTAAGAGGAATGCAGATATTCAAATTCTGTCAAATCGATGTGATCTGATTCGAGTTTTTTTTTAATTTCCAACGGCCCTGAGATCCTGATCTTTTATACCTTGAACGTAACAGTTGCATCGTCAACATAAAATCCCATGTGTATAGTGTGGCCACTGTAAGCCATCAGTTGTTCGCTAGACCAATCATTGTCCCAATGAACTGGCAATAAAGATGGAACCATATTCCATGCCCAGCCGGCCCAGCTTCCGCCTTCCTGCTGTGATCCAGAGTCTGATTCCACATCATCTGAAGATGTGAATGCATTCATGAGTTTGATACTGACTGCCTAATGGTAGTTTCACCAATGAACATTAATGTCACTACCTTCGTGCTCGGTTTCTGTAGCATCATCCACCGATATCAACGACCTTTCTTTACTCAATGGCAACATTTTAGTTTGCAAAGCCATTACCAAAGCTATCAACCTCAACAGCATGGGAATCTGTTGCTCCGTCATACTGAACTCCATTTTTTCACAATGTAGATCGAGTCTAGTTACTGAAGCACGTCTTGCAGTGTTACTGTGATAGTTGACTATGAGTCGTATGGTCATTGAACACCGGTACAATACAGGATCCTGTTGAAAGTAGAAATTATTGAGGAAGATTCCTTCAACTAGTTTCATTTGATTGTTTTTCGGTCTTCACTCTGTGGAGAAAACTCAATACTTGACGGAATCATGTATACCTGATAGACTTCTATTTTCCCAGATGCATCCATTTTATCCAAACATAAAGTTAGATCTTGTATATTTATGACCTTTCTGAGAAGTACTTCATAACTGCCGACATCTGCGAAGTTAATCATTGTTATTGATACTTGGTTGTATAATCTCTCTTTTGGTTTTTGCCACAGGAAGACTGCATACCCGTAAATGCTGGTTCCCATTTATTATTAACAGTCTGCATGCTGAGGAACCTGATGTTCACACTCAGAACTATGTCTTCCTCGACATATTTAAGTATCAAGTTGTTACAGTTGATCGTTATATTGTTAACGACCTTGGTGACCATGCTCTTGATGTACCCAGGAGGTGCTTCTTCCCTGTTATCAGTATTTACGGTTAGTTTATGAAAAAACTATTTTTTCCGAAATATTTGAACTTTCTTCTGATAATTATGAGTAACTGGCACTGTAAGGAAATTCTATGTAATATGAAGAATTAAATATGTAAAATACTCTGTTTCTTCTTTTTTTTTCTTTTGTGGTCTCCGCACGGCGTTTTCAGCTTGGTTTTCATCTTTGAGCTTTAGAATACACTCTGAAATACCGGATACAAAAGTCAAATCAATCATCTGATTTGAGAACAACAAATTTGAAGACAATAAATTTCAAACCAGTAATACCTATGGTATTGATGGTGACCACGATCGGCTCAGAAGTGATTTTCACCCATGGTACATGGATCAATAGCTCATGGATATGCCCGCTGACAAAACTGAAAGGAAGATTTAGCTGTTCTTCCAAAACTTCTAGCCTCAAGTCAAGGTTCTGAAACGAGGCATCTCCCCCCCATAATGAAACCTGAGAATTAAGAATTGTGCTACATTAGCCAGTCACCCATCATCCAAAAATCCAAGAACTCTGGATGAAGGGGCATGAGAAAAAAATGTTTGCAATCATGGAGAATGATAGTTATCGAAATAGGTATATTGCATGTTGATGAAAGCATGGGTTTTCCACTCGTCACTCATTTTCCTCAAGTAACGAAGGAATTCTCGAATTCTTATAGTTTTTCCTGATCAGTGGACGCCACGTGGCAGACTTAGCTACTTCTTGCATAGTATACTTTTTCACTATACTTGTTTATTCATTTGTAGACACAAGTGTGGATGAATGAAGCATAATACAAACCTGCGACTGTTCTGGCTTGAAGTTTTTAACGTATTTCTCAACATAGCTGAGTATGACCGGTGTTATGTATGATTCCAAATTGAACATTTTAATTGGCACTTGATCTCGCTATACATACTTTATACAAAGTTATGCACAATAAATTTCAAAAGCTCAAGTTCGTCGGTTGTAGATGTATCAATTTATGTAGTCAATGCCCTTATCTTTCTATGACTCACAATCTCAGCTGAAATTAAACGAATACATTAATTTAATTTTTCTGTTTGTTCGGAGCTGAAAGACGAGTCAAAGGCTCGTTACTGTATGAAGCCAAAAATTATTTCATCAACATCGTAACTTTCTTATAACAAAGACCTACGGGTTTCAACTACTCTCTCATATCAGGAGTATGATCAAAGTACGTAAGATTGCTAGCATAAACGTGATATGCTATCTTTGGTCACTTTGATGACCGTCGTTGTATCTTAATTGGCGAGGAGATCGCCGGTGGGATAAAAGCAGTGCGGAGAAAATAATAGAACAAAAAAAAATAAGAGATGGAATAAAAAGTACCAGGATCTTATGAAGTGAAAAATTGTATCTCGAGGAGAAAAACTCTTCAAGTGAAGTAATCTGACCGATATCACCTGGTGATACTTGCCACGACGTGGTGAGTGTTTAAATTGAGATAAGAAATATTGTAAAGATAGAAGACTTGATAAAGTAGAAGCAGATTTCTTTATATTTCGTGTGGATTGCAATGGTTGATTATTTTTATTGTTCGATTAATCTCGAAAATATTGATAATATTTACATACTGATACGTGGGCGCTTTAAACTTGTTCACGATAGGTGTGTACTTGTTAGTGATAATTTTCTAGTATCTCCGGATGCCATGTCACAAATCGAAGTGGTTACCCTAACCTCGAAATATTCACCTTTCTGTGATTTTGTATGTCAACATTTGTTTGAAATTCTTCCATACGAAGGCAGTTTCCGAAATGACATTTCCTCGATACGTAGACTTTATTGCCTCGCACAGTATCTTCGTTTTTATCTACAGAAATTGATGGTTTTGGGTGGAACTAATTTTTCGCAAATAGTCCACTTAGCAGACTATGCAAACAAAATATTCGCACAACAATACTTTTGTTTTTGACAAGCCCTACTTCAGATCTAACACACATCGAGTCATCACATCTATGCAGTATGCGCTATTCGGCGACTAACTAATTTAAGTTACCTAGGGTCGGTATTACAGCGTCTTTTACGATGTAAAAACAACTCGGTCGGTAATGCAGATCACAGGAGGGGGGAAATAACCAAATTATAGTTCGAATTAAGTCGAAATTATTTCATGAACCCAATTTAATTCTTGTAATTTGAGTCAATTGATTATAATTCGAATATACAATTGGAATTAATTTTGTTGATTCGAGTGATTTCATTATAGTTTTAAATCAAATTACACAATAATAGACGTAACTTCGATCAATAATTGAAAAAAAATAGTTACATTCGTCATATTATTTTTAAAAAATGTATCATTGAAACTCAGAAAACTTTCTCTAATACAAGTTTTTTTTTATTTTTTATTTAGACAGATCAAACAAGTTTCGAATGAATCCGATTTTGCAGAAAATATACCTATTTTCGAAGCAAAATTATGTTCGAAAAGAATTAAAAAGATTTCAAAACATAGCTTTCTCAATAGTTATTATTAATTATATTCAAGAATAAATCAATGATGATGGTGCAAAGTTGTATCTAGCAATTTCTTTCTCCAAAAACGTCTGAAACACACAAACATAAATCAAGATACTCGCGTACAGAGTCATATCCGTTATTTTCTATTATTTCTTTTTCTTCTAAATAATCCAAAAAAGGTGTAAAACGCATGGATAAACCAAAACTGTTTTCTGTTGTTGGTGTGTAACAGTGATTATGTTTGTTGATTACAGTTGTGTATTTTTAAATAGTTGAGCAGCATGCGAGATATTAATTGCTGAATCGAAAATAATTAAAGAAATTATTGGAACATGTTAATAATTTCTACACTTCTACTTCTATATTCCCTGTATATCGTCAGACGATGTGCCTTGTTGATCTCTGCACTATGCAGCACATACTTATGAGTTATGTATATAGGACCACTTACTGCGCAGTGCCAAGCCAAATCTACAAATAGAAAAACAATTGAGTTATATTGTTAACGAAAGTCTATCATGTGTGTTATTGACGGAGTCTCGCCACGATCAGCTGAACTAACTCAACTAACGTGAGAGAGTCCGTTAAAGAATTCAATTATTGTGATTGTGCCGAAGAAGTCTTTCGGATTTGTTGATTCCTGCTGACGATTTGCGCTGCTCTACGGGGATTCCCAATAGATTTCAACGCTTCCGATCGAATCCCTGGAATTAATTTGCAATAAGAAAAATTCATCGGCAAGCACAGTAATGATTCGTTTTACTGATTTTTATATTTATTAATAATGTGAATGGAGATTCAATCGGAAATTCATATTTTCAAAAGCGCATGCTACTTCGTCCCGGTGTAATCTGCATTGCCGACTCTGTTTTACCGACTCTGTCTCATGATCGTGATCGACACGCGCGAGTATGGACAAGGAAATTCTCCGTCGTGATTGGACACACGCGAGTTCTGAAGGTAACTCGATAGGTGGAAGGCCTCGCGTGTTTCGTGGAAATTCGCGTGAGTAATCCAGTCTACAGAAGTGTATTATAACATTCGATGGATGAAAATCCTAGATACGGGATACGTGAGGAAAGAATAACATACGAAATATAAAGATGTCTACTTTGGTTCGCGGTGTGTTTACTGTTAAATATTTACATGATACGTGATATTATTTATTCGAAAACGATAAGTAAAATGCGTTTGTCCCGTCTCTGGTCAAAAGTGTGTTGCCCTAATGGCTGCGCCCTTTAACTGGTACAATCAGCAGCAGGCCGATAACAGCGGCTTATGCTGTTCAGTAACCACGGAATGCAATGGGAACGAGAATTCGTCAAAACACACCGCGGTCACCGTCCCTCTCTGCATCCTGGGCAACGTTCAACTTCGGTTTTTGTGTCCCGAGGATTTGGAGGAGGTCAGAGCCCTGTGCGAAGATTGGTTTCCCATAGGTAACGACGTCCCGTTATTTTTTCATTCACGCTACCGCTAAATAAATACACCAGCTGATCGCTGTCACGTCGTGATAAAAAATCAAAGTCAACAACACACAAGGCATCCCCTTGCGACCCTGAAGCTAATACCTGTTACCTGTGATTCAGATTACCCGTACACATGGTACGAAGAGATAACGAGTTCGTCTCGATTTTACGCCCTGGCTGCGGTCTACGGCGGTGTGATAATTGGATTAATCGTAGCAGAGATAAAGCCGTACTGGAAAGTGAACAAAGAAGATCGTGGTATATTGTGCTCTAGTCTCGACGACGAATCTTTAGTCGGATATATATTAAGTTTAGGCGTAAGACGTGCCTACAGGCGCAACGGCATAGCCTCCCTTTTGCTAGAACAATTGTTAGCGCACGTAACGGCCCCCGAACGTTCGACGGTAAAAGCTGTGTTCCTTCATGTCCTTTCGAGCAACGCTCCGGCGATACTTTTCTATCAAAGATGCCATTTTAGACTGCATAGCTTCCTGCCTTACTATTACTCAATTCACGGCAAATGCAAAGATGGCTTTACTTACGTACTGTACGTCAACGGCGGTCACGCTCCTTGGGGTATATGGGATTGGATGCGTCACGTAGCTGGAGCTATAGTGAGTCTCGGACCTTGCAGAGTGCCGCATTGGATATGGCAAAGACTGCTGTGGGCAGCGACGCTTTTGTCATACCATAGGTGATACTAGCTTCGTTCTTCCATTGCCATAATACGTGTGTACAACCCCATGATATGCTTTAACGTGAGTCCAGAGCCGAGTGCTCTGACTTGAGATTATACTGCCAAAAGAAAAGATAACGGACGAAAAAATTATAAAAAAAAAACTAAATAGTACACCAATACTGTACCAAACCATTATTTATTATTATTAATAATATTATTATTATACATATGTACTACCAATGATACACGGTGCCATGATCTACGCTCGATAACGATTATATTTATTATCCTACACCTAGGATATGTAGATTTTCTTACTTAGATAATTAATTAATAGTATTTAATTTGTTTACGATATACTATAGGATAGTATACACATATTATGTAACCATGACGAGGATATTTATGATATTTACGCACCAAATCGTAGTTGTAAGTTACGAATAAAGCGGAAGTCAAAACACTATTAATGTAAGAGAATGGTGTTCACGATAATGTTTTGTATACTCCTGCGAGGGAGGGTTCCTAAATTGTGAACTCAGATTTGCTTAAGTTATACTTTAAGGTGCAGGATATAAACATTGGCTAAAGTTTTGTTAGTGTTTTAGATAAACTTAAAAAAAAGTCCTAGTTTAAAAAGGCTTAGAAATTATCAGCTAGTCGTGACCCCTCTTCGAGTCTGATGTTTATTTTACATGCCTCTGAGTAACGATCCTCCTCAAAATATACTCTCCAAATATAATTCTAGGCCAGAAAAGAAGCTCACCAGAACCCTTTCGCTGCAAATTATAAGATCTTCAACATTATTCAAATTAGTTCAGTCGCTCAATATTAATCCAAAAGCGCAAGATAATTATTTTGAATATCTAGAATACAATAAGCATTTTCGAAAATCGTCTCATTTGGTATTCAATACGTGTCCAGAATTCGGATCAAGAGATTAGGGACCTTTCCTTGTTAATAACATGTTTCAGTCAAGAGCACAAGTATTGAAACTGATTATCAAAGAGACCTCAATTGAGAGAAGACTTCATTACATACGTAATTATTAGTTATTTTATATTTACGAGAGTTGTTCAAATTGAAGCGCACTGAAATACCTGACTGGTCTGCCCAATCAGGTCGAGAAGTAGTCCCTGTATCTAATTGTGTTGTTCAGTAATAGGTTCGAAATCCATCCTTTAAATGCACATACATCAACTTCTATAATATCAACAGATTGGTCGATCCCAATGGTTTATCTCGGCAGAAGAGGAAAGGTGTAAGCCTGGAATTTGGTGACAAGGAACTTCAGCCTTGATCGATGCTTTTCTGACCGATCCTTGTGTCTATGGATTAAAAAAAAAAACCACTAGCCTCAAGAAATACTTCTATGACCTTTAATCAGTATTCGAAACTACGGAATACATTGTTGAAGTAATGTTACTTTTAAGATAATCGGATTCAAAGGATTTTTACTGTTCGAACTCCGACCCCAGTGTCACATAACGGATTATTTCGAATTCTAACAGCTATCAAATTTTTTTGTAGTATTTGGAATGTACCATTGTATGTTATTTTTCACTAATTTCACTGATCTACTTTCCGAACACAGTACGGACTCTTCCAAATTTTTACTTCCGAGTAAAAATGAATGGAATAAAAAATCCGGTAATTAATTGTCTTCAACACAAAATACACTCTGTTCCCTATTAGATTTCGTGTATGGCTTTATGTATTTCGTAGAATGTGTTGCGTTTATATTTTTATAACAAAATAAATTGTATTATATTCGATATGTGTGTCACGGTAAACAAAATCCTGTTTTTTTTTTTGTTTGTTTAATTTATATGTATGAAATTATTGTTTGCATTCAATGTTTATTTATAAAAATCTAATTAGTTGTATTGTTTAATCAATTTTTCGTTTCACTTATTTATGTATAACACTAAGTTATTCAGTACATGTACAAACATTATTATATATGCATATTCGCAATTATATATTCGCACAGATGTACATATTGTAAGAACATTATGTTTATAACGAATGAACCAGAAAGAGAATCAAATATTTGCAGAGTAATTTTTCCCTCGCATATTTGACATGTGCGCCGGTACATACACATACGTGACGAAAATTGAAAGAGGTGAAAATTGTCTAGAGTTTAAGAAATCATTAAATATTTATTTTTTATTATTGTTTTTGTGTTGAATTTCTCTGTTGTTCGTATACTACATACGAAAGATCGTAAAACCGTGAGGTTCTCGACACGCGAATCCAGTCCTAAGGGGTACTGCCGAATAAACGACAGCGCCCCAAAAACTAGTTCGGGTCGTATGCAGTTTGATGACATGCAGGTCATTTTATGTCTTTCGTGCCGCGTTGTCCAGAATCCGACGTCTGACCTGGAACAAAATAGAAAAATAAACCAATATTAATAACGAAATGTGTTGTTATTCTATTGTTCAATCTTGTTTCAAGCTTTCATGAAAGACAGAAGACGAAAAGAAAAATTGGAAAAACCGAAAACAGAAGAGAAACAACCGAAATGAGAGTTGGATACACAAAAAATATGTTGAAGTCTATGAAAATGAGAATGAAAAGTTAATTTTCTCACCTGTATAAAAGAAAAATTGTTGCGTTGAATTGTTCCAAGTTTCATCGTCGTCTCCGGCGTCGTCATCGTCAGCTTCGTCGGTCGATCTGCGACGAGTCGTAGCGTCCGTCCCTCCTCGAAACCTAAGATTTGAAAATCAGAAAAGATTAGTCGTCGAATGTCAACGCGATCATTTCGTGTTTCTCTTTCTTCTTCTTTCTTACCTGTGGAAAAATCTTTTCTTGCACCGGTTATCGTCTCCAGCGTAGTCATTCTCGGCCCCGACGATGTCCGGTGTCTGCTCCGCCAATGCTGATAGCTTCTCCGTTGATGTCGATCTATGCTCGCCGTGGATGATGTCGAAGATTCCCACGTTGTCCAGAGTTCCAGGGTATAGAATCCACGTCCGACATGGAACAGAGTAGAAGAAGAAACCAATATTAATAATGAAATGTGGTATTCTATTGAATTTTCTTTAAAGCTTCGATAAAACCACAGACAAAAAAAAAGAAAAAACGAAAATAGAACAGAAACAACGGAAATGAAAGTCGAAAACACAAATGTTCTTACCTGTATCTCAATTCTTTCTCGCGATTGTTTCCATGTCCATCGTCGGCTCCCGCGTCGTCGTTCTCAGCTCCGTCGGTGGTTCTGCGTCCATGATTCGTAGCGTCCATCTACCTGAAACATACAAATTGGAAAACAGAAACAATTAGTCATGGAATATCATCCTCATTTTCCTTTTTATTCTTCTCTTACCTGTGGAAAAATCTTTGTTTGCACCGGTTATCGTCTCCAGCGTCTTCGATCGCTGCTCCGCCTGAATGTTGCTCCGTCGCTGTCCGGTGGCTGCTCGCCGTAGCTGATCTGCAATATTCCCCCGTCTTCCAGCCAGGGTTCCACAGTACAGAATTCAATGTCCGACCTGGAACAAAGTAAAAAACAAAATATATAATAATGAAATGTCTTGTTATTCTATTATTCAATCTTGTTTCATTTCAAGCTTTTATAAAACCGAAGAAAAAAAATAGAGAACAAAAATAAGTTGAAAGCGAAAAAAAAATTCGCGAATTCTATTGAAATTGTTCGAAAATTGGTAAAAAAAAAAAAAAACCTCAACGATTTTCATTCACAACGAACTGTAAGTCAATATATTCAACTGCCATATATTGCCGACGATACGCACGAGATTCGGAGAATTTTATTCTAAATCACGTCCAACTTTACATGTCGTCGATCCGAACGTTAAATAATTGAGAATAATCGGAAAAACTCACATCACAAGACCGTTTATCGACGCCGAAATTCATGATTTCGACAGACTCGCACGGCTTCACTGCTGCTCACACGCTCGCTATACCCAAGCCCCCAACCGTTTTTAGTGACCTTGACTTTTGTCGAGAAATCTTGCGAAACTAAAGTTTTGAACGGCAGGAACCAATCAGGAGCCCGTGTTCCCTGCCACCTCTCACCTCACTGCGCCCGTGCCGCCATCTCGCGTTGGGTAGATCGAGAAACAAAAGCTAACCGGCGTAACCACTGAAATATAATATAACTGGAACGTCTGCCACCCATCCTTTCCGTAGAGAGGCCGCGGTCAGAGAGAGATAGCTCCGTACACTGCTGGTTGGTATCCTCTTCTCTGTCTCACCGCGTCGCGCACGCGCACATCCAAGTATCGTAAAGCATCTGCAAAAAGTTAGTCCGGCCTGCTCACTTTGATAATAATCAAAACAATCTGAAATAGAATTGAATTTGTGAGTTTCATTTATAATTGAAACCTATTAGATCGCTGTTCGATAATTTGAAGAGAGAATCGTTTATACACGGTAGGTTGAATTTTGAGTAATCATGAGTAAGGTCAACTTTTGGACTTGACTGTACGGACAGAGAGGAGAATACCAACAGCTGTCGCGAACAGCTATCTCTCTCGGCTCGGACCAGCCGCCTTGGCGTTCGTTCCAGTTATATTATATTTCAGTGGGCGTAACAGCGCGTCGAAAAACAAACGAATGTGATTTCAGATGAGAGATAATAGTGGAGATAATGTACAAGAGGAGCGGAGAAACAATTGAATTCGAAATAAAATTGCGAGTTTTTCTCGACACGTGACGGGGTATTTCAATGACGACCGGGTATTAAAAAAAAGAAGTACGTACTCGTATGTATAAACGATCGATCCCTCGACCAGTCGATCCTCGGAACCAGGAAGTAAGAGGGAAGGAGACGGAACTCTGTCCCGAAAGTGGGATAGTGAATTCGTGTCCGAATCCGTGAAGTCCGCTGAACGAAATGACTCAAGTCGTGGGGCATGCGCAGTACGCCTTTAGCTCTGTCCTTGTTTCTCTCACAGAAAGAGCGAGTGAGACAGTTCTATTATTTTGACAGCTAGTTGGCGAGGTTATGGTGATTTGTTGTGAAATTCGTGGCACGCAGGGTGCCACGAATTTTTTCTGACCATGAAGTCGTGTTCCAGCTTTTGAAGGCCAAAAAATGTGTCATTTCCGCGGGTAAAACCCCAACTTGGTGATGGTAACATTTTTCTAGATACTTTACTTCTCAAGTACGGATAGTCAAATTGATTGCGTACTTGCTCCATATCTGCAAGAACCTGCATAATTAGTCGGATGCTCCACGATTTACGGCCAATAGTTCCTTCAATAAATTTTGTACAATTCTAACCTATGACTCTTGCCTTCGTACTGTATTCACGTACCTTTCCTGCACTGATAGGGCTTTTTTGTAAATACTAAAGCGATATTCGTGATTCCGTGCCACGAATTTCACAACAAATCACCATAACCTCGCCAACTAGCTGTCAAAATAATAGAACTGTCTCACTCGCTCTTTCTGTGAGAGAAACAAGGACAGAGCTAAAGGCGTACTGCGCATGCCCCACGACTTGAGTCATTTCGTTCAGCGGACTTCACGGATTCGGACACGAATTCACTATCCCACTTTCGGGATCTCGTCTCGGCAGAGTTCGGTCTCCTTCCCTCTTACTTCCTGCTCGGAACGTCCAACCTCCACGAAGTCTGCGATGCGAAAGACCGACAGCTCCGCGTCTCCCGTCGTCCCTCACTTCCTACCACCTCGTCCGGCCACCGTAGCGCTGCTGTCGCATCGGCAAAGCAGAAACAATCCTCAACAATCGTCGACAATCCGATGTCGATTGTCGATGTGCGTCAGTTCCAACTTTTGCCGCTAGTCTACGACATTCGGTATCGTTTACCCACAATCCCGGTACGTCGACAGCCTATCAAACGCGTCGTCGCAAATGTGTCGCGCCCCCACGAGGTAACGGCCATCTATAGAACTATGAAACGCTCGCGAACACAGTCCAACAATCGGCCAGAATCGCAGACCAAAATCAACAAAAAGATTGTCGACATCCAATTCGAAATGAACAACCAAGTCATTGGACCAAAAAAACCAAGCTAAATACCTAGGAGTAATTGTAGATAAAAACCTATCCCTTGTACCTTGTAGATCAGTAGATACCGATCCCGGGTGAGCTTCCCTATGGACGATAATATCAGAGTCGGTAACGACACTCACTCGCTTACCGAGACGCACTGATCCACTACGCAGGCTTAGTAGGTGCACGCGGTGACTCGGCGCGCCAAATTCAAACAGAGATATCGAATGATTATTGGCAGTGAGAGAGGAAGAGAGGGACAATCAATAATAATATTTATTTCACAAACAATAAATGTGTTTCTTTCCCATTAGACTGTAAAGATGGATAACTGTGAGATTTGTTCCAAGACCAATCCACTAGAATTTAACTTCAACTACAAAAGAGAGTAAATAATAGCTCGCCTTTGGATACGATTTTGTTATATTACTCAGAAATAGAAAATTCAAATCGTAACTTTATTGGTATCAAAATTTACATCATTACATCTACGAATCAGATTCTGAAAAATGAATTGTGTAAGTGGGTCCAAAAATCTCTTGACCGACCTAATCTCCAAGCGGAGATTCTTTGTGTTGATGAAAAAATTATAATATCTATTTCAAGAATAACGAGAGTCAGAAATTGTTTACGAAAACTAATACGCCTAACGGTGAGTAAATGTATATATTATATGAATTTGGTCTACGTCTTCAACGCCATGTGGGCTTCGGTCAGTAAAGCGAAAGAAAAACTGCCTGCATTGAAGAATCCTATCCTCTCCCAGAATTCAGCTAGCGAAAACTTTATTGAGAATCAAGTTTGATAAGCTTTTTTTTAATTTCAACGGTCAGCACAGCCACAGGTGCCTCGTGTCTTCGATCGTGTGTATAAATCGGCAGATACATACGGTGACGGTGATGCTATGAAGACGGAAGGGGCGAGAGCTTATACCCTTCGCGCAACTGATCGAAAGTACAATTTACTCAGATGGATTAAAGAGACAAAACGTTCGAAAAATATATGAACGCTAGTGCAGCAGCTGTGACCGTGATCAGAATAATCTCCTGCGTCCCCGAAGCCCACACTTTGTTCATAACATTGAAGAGTATTCAAAGATATCTGTGAATCGTGCTAAACACGAAATATGTAATTGTTTCCAAGTTCTCCATCAGTCGGGTTCATTGACTGACAACTGATATCCGAAACGCCGAGAGAAGTATAATTCAAGAGTCAAACTATGCCGATTAACTTCGGCCGGTTAGCCGAGGTAGAATTGAGCGGCATGTAATTCAGTGGATTGTTACTTTACCCTGGCGTATGATCATCTCATACGAAGCCTTTGAGGAATTTCAATGCAGTTATGACTGTCAGGCCATGCGACGAGTAATTCACGTTTTCAAGTGCAACGCACATCTCTATGAGAATATTCTACAGTTACACGAATCCAATCAACGGAGCTAAGGAGCGGGTGTAGATCGTGATCGAAACGACTCATCCAGGACCCCCTGGTGTGCTTGTAGCCAATCGTGGTGCCACCCTCAACTTGTACGTAATTTAGTCGTATCAGGTATTGGCGCTCTATACTTCCGACCGTACAAGCAATCGCAGGATATTAGTACTGGGATGACGAGGTCCGCTTCCGGCACTTCAACGTTGTGAACATCTTGAAGAAGAAAACAAACAATCAACCCTAGAACCCCTGCAATGCCCATTTTTTCACCTTTAAACCCTATACTGGGTTGCAGACCCCAACCGTCTCAGTAGCATCAAATACTTCCCATTTGCACTCAAATTGTTGTATTATACACCTTGTACATAATGAAGGCAAATTTTATGAACATTCATAGATGAGAGGATTGATTGAGGATGTATTGGCTGTACAGTCCCAACCACATTGACCTTCGTCGACAATTATTAAATATAAGATAAATATCTGAAAAAAAACAATCACAATCAAGATGATTGATATTCATTTTCAATAATAATAATTCCCAAAAGTTATCAAGAAATTGTTTAAACAAAACATTGTTCAACAAATGTTCAGAGATCGTTTTTTTTTTTAATACACATCCATTTTTTAAAGAATTTTCTCATATTTTAAAAATTCTCGTTTTCGAACATTTTTTCCGTTTTGTAAAGGCTGTAACTACGAAACTATTCGCCACATGCTCCGCAAACTTCGGAATTGTAGTCTACATCGGTTTTATGAAAACATATCCAAAGTTCAAGATTTTTCCTCCATTCTTCAAGATTCAAAATTTTCGAAAACGGGAATTTAAAAAAAATTCATGTGTATTCAGAAAAATCAACGAATTCAATTTACATGAAAAAAATTAACGATCTTTGAAAATTTGTTGATATAACTTTTGGGAATTATTATTATTGAAAATGAATATCATTATCGTCTTGATGGTGGTTGATTTTTTTTCAGATTTTTATCTTATATCTCGAAGTATAATAAAATGGGAAGAAAACTTATTTCGTAAAAAAAAATAAAAGCTTGTTTCGTGAACTATTGTGGATTTAGCGTTTCAGGTCAGTGAATCAATTTCACTTTCTTTGTTAGAAATAGTACATCATCTCATAAATATTTCCTTAATTTGAATTTTTCGTGCCTGAAAAATCTATTATTCAATTGATTTCACCGAGGATTGTACTTATAAAATCAGAATTTTTATTTAATTTAATAATCGACTCGAAACATTGAAGTATTACGTAAATGTACGTGAAATATGCACTATTTCTAACAAACAAAGTAAAATTGCCGGTCGTTGATATTGAATTATGGATGAAGTCCTGAAGAATTGTCTGCTTTTTCAGATGCATCGTGTTCGCAATTTTTGTGGGGACCGTTTGTACTCCAGTTTGGGATTTTAGGGCCAGCATTCCTTCTTTTTGATAATTTATCGAAGTCATGTCAACCTTGACATTTCATAAGGATTTCAGCATACCTGGCGTCGGGAGTCTTGATTTTCGCCTGATGACATTGACGTTCTGATGAAATTTTTCATTCAACGTAGCCTGGAAACTTCATGAACCATCAACTAACGGTGCTAGTTGCATCGCGTTCTACGGCCATCATGACAACATCGAGGAAAGTGAGAAGAAGAGGCGGGAAGCTTGGCTAGTGTCCATACGGCTCGTTTTCTCAGGATTTCAGGAACACTGCAAAAAAGGAACATACTCATGCGTTTGCTCGTAACAATTCAACAAAAATGACACAAATTGATAGAAAATAATGCACTTTCGTAACTTTACGCGAAGGGTATAAGTAGTATAAAATTTGGAAATACTTAATTGCTTCATACCTTGATCTACAGCTCCAAGCTTCTTCGACCCTGATGCAGGTAGTTTGATATGTCAGCACAGTTCGAACCTGCAGTGCAGGTAGGTATACGTCTCAGCGGATTTGAGAGCGGGTTCTTCTTTCTTTTTGGCTCACATGAGACATCCCCTCTCACGCGTCATTACCGAATAGTTGCAACTAATGACTTTTCCACAACGTTGAAGAGGGTCGCAGTATACATATAATGACATCGGCGTTACCTAGATATGAAAGTATTTCACTGATTTATTTTTGAACATCATGATTGTTCCAACGGTATAATGAGCAAAAAATCCCCGCAACGAATTGAGTGGAATTCAAGGAGGTCAACTCCGAATTATAGGCAATACAACCGAAAGATTCAGCTATATTGAGATTCAGCTATTAAACACAAGTCTGATAAATTTCGAAGGCTACCAATCGCCACTTCAATCAAGAAATGAAAAGGGAAACTCTGTAACACATGTTGCTTTTTAATTCTCTTGGTTGAAGCAATAACGAATCCAAATCAAACATTCCCAGATAACAATAGTGCGACGCACGGAACCATCACAACGTGCGGCTCACGTCGTGCGAGCGAGAATGCCCTATTCTCGCCAGCACGAAGTGACGCAACACAAGTGCGAGCATTATGAGTCGCACCTAACAATCACGCGTGCGGAAAGACACAATCACGGGTGTCACAAATGTGCGACGCACCGCGTGCGGGCACCATGATGTCAGTATGCAATCATTCGATATAAGATGATTAATATTAAAATAATTCAAATAATTGTTGCGATAAAAATTACAAGTATGTTTTACCGCGCGAAAGGCTGAACGCTTCAGTGTGAGTTAGAGCTGGTCAAAGGAGCTGGTTATATAAAATTAATGTCGACTTAAAAGTCTACATTATATTGCTTTGAAAAAAAGCATTCAACAAAATTCAACTTTGAACTTCTTTTTTTTACCTTTTTCGGGGTACTTCTTTGCGAAGATAGCTAAAATTACCGATGGTTATTATCAGATAATGTATAATAATGTATCATAATAATATAATGGCACATGAATAGTATTACATTACACGAAATTATGATATACATTAGGGTGTCCTGTTTTTTATTTTTATTTTTTTATCCCACCGGCCACCAGTCATAACTTTGGTAGTTGGTCTGAAACGAACCCACACCAAAGATGAGCATTGTAGCTCAAGTCTAAGAGGTGCCTCAATAATTTTTTTCATTTTAAAGTGCCATATCGATAATCGGCTGTACGCTCCAATTATATTTTTTGGAATGGATTAAATGTGTAGTTTGGGCTTCATGCTGACCAACTTTCTGCATAAAACGAACTTATTGGGCCTTTGGCTTATTCAGACCGGGTTTAGCCTGAAAAGCTCGTAAATTTTTTTGTTTTTTTTTCAACACAAAAATTTAGGCAAACATTTATTGTCATGAAAACAAAATTTCGCCAAAGTTTCAATCTCCTAGCCCCATTATTCGACCTTTTTTTGTCAATTATGGCGTTTTCACGTTTTTAATTTTTTTCTTGGTATTTATAAAAAGATATCGGACCGACAAAAATCACAGCTAAAGAAGACATCGAAACACATACAAACATATTTAATTTCATGCTTTTCGCAAAAAATTAGGCCGGTTGAAAAACCAAGACATTCTATATTTCTTGTAACTGTGATTTAATAGAGTCGTACCTACTTGTGTCCAATGTTGTTCTGACACTTCGAAAATACTCCAACCTGTGCCCAATCGCAAGAAATCGTCGCAAATAATTTCCAAAAAGTGCCACAAATTATTTTCCTAGACGGCTTAATTAGCGATTCCATAATAAATTGGATTTAAAAGGCACTTATCTTTTTATTCATGGCTAACACACAAAAATTCATCAAATTCAATGTTTATGCAGTCCCTCAGATCGTGATATATATATTTTTTTTAATTTCATTAAAATAAAAAATGAAAATGTTGATTGAGGCACCTCTTAGACTTGAGCTACGAAGCTCATCTTTGGTGTGGGTTCGTTTCAGACCAACTACTAAAGTTATGACTGGTGGCCGGTGGAATAGAAAAATAAAAATAAAAAACAGGACACCCTAATATACGTACGTCAATTGCTCTGATAAGTACCGTCGGTTATTGGAGATGTCATCGAGTGAAAAGATATCAGTAAATAATTCGCCATCGTTACAACATAATGACAATAAAGTACCAATGAATATCATAAGACATAGTTGGAGCTCGTGAGACACCGGAATTCAGTCGAACAACGAAGTTAAGCAACATTGGCCGCGACTAATAGTTGGATGGGTGACCGTGGAGCAAGCTTGGGTTCCAGCCCGTCTCGGTACATTTCTTTCAATGATATTTCGTTCCGGGCACGTGCGGACATTTCGTTATCTGGGAATGGACTTCAATTTGCAAATCTCTACGACGCCTTATTTTGAATAAAAATTTTATATTCGTAGACAAGTGTTGCCAATATTCAACCCTCTATACGACGGCAAAACGTACACTTGCACAATGCCCGCACGCGTGCGTCGTCACGACGTGCGAGCGTTATGTCCATCAATTGAGGACACATCTGTCTGTTCTCCTGCGCGCACGCCGTGCGGATAAACACGCACGCGTGCGCGCACTATGCACGCACTGTGCGGACATTTTGTTGTCTGGGTTGCTATATCAAATGAGGCGATATTATTTCGCGACACATGAGCTTGAATCACAAATTTCTGCGATATACAGTTAAATTCAGGGCCATTTCTTCAAATCTACCTGCAACATACTCATCAATTTCATTTGTCCATCACACTGTAAAAAATGTGGCGTTGAATCTATAACGCCAATTGAACGAATAGCTGATGAATTCTATAGTGCTCGCAGACACCGTTCCATAGATACCACCACATGTAAGCATGTCTAAACTTGAGTATATACGATTTATTTATGTTGATGCCAAAATCAGTGTTATCGAGTAGTATAAGCCCGCAATCGGCAATGTATGTACAACGGTCTAACGAATAAGCGAATAATTCTGAAACCATTTTTGAAAAACTGACCTTAACTCGGGCAGGATGGATACTAGCCAAACGAACCGTCTCTTCTTCTGAAATTCCGCAACGTTGTCATGAGTCCCAAGTAACGCGATGTAACTATCGCTGTCAGTCGAAGGGTAATACACTTTCCAGTATTCGCTGCACAAAATGTTTCCGGTCCAGAACTTCCACGATCTCGAATAGGAATCGTCCACGACAAGGCGAAAAGGAAAGACTCTTGTTACCAGGTGTACGGAAGGAGATTATCTGTAAAAATATATGTGAACATAAAATTTCGTCAAGCACTCATCGTCAGAATCGCACTGAATGTAAACATCATATGAAAACTGTTAACCCGCAAGATTGAGATTCATTTTTAACTAACGCGGAACTTGCAGTCTATTCTTATCTTCTATATTGTGACAGCTGGTTCATTATGCAGAGTATCGTTGGAAAATCTCGCATATCCATTTTTACGTATGTCTGAATTGAATATTAAGCGAAACCCGCCAACTGTTATAATTATCGCCGGACTTGTAATCCTTGTTACGCGAAGCAATATCGCGTCAGGGTAACGAAATTCGCGAATAGTTTAATCGAAAAAGCCGAGCAAACACTGGGGACGCACGATTTAACGACTCTGTTGCGGTTACTTTGTGAGCTGTAATTTACATGATGTGCAAACAACGCCTGTGCTATATATGATCGACGTTCAGAATACACCAGCCTGCAATTACATGTTATAGATAACCGCACGCTTCACTACGTCGACAGCAACGCGGACTTTCCGCATGTAAATCAGGCTGTTGACTGGACATAGGATATGTGGTAGCAGATTTTTAGAATGCTGAATCTGCAGAATGTTTTTACTAATCAATTTTCATAACAGTGTATAGGCTGAATTGAAATGTTACCTCATCGATCCGAAATACTTTCAAGTTGTAATATATATCGTACCTACTATTTACAATAAATCGCATTGTTAACTTATATGATGCGCGATTACCTACCACTAATATTTGCTATGAACCGGAAACTTTCGTTAGTCTGTGTACTATGTGTATTGCGTAATCCGGATGCTAACAACGGATGTAATTGCAGAATGCAGATTAATTGAATTGCACTATTATAGCTCGAGATTAGCCACGAGAACTTCCGTGCAAATATTTGTCATGAGCCGGTTCCGGACCACATGCCTATATGTTTGCCCATTGCACTCTTTGGTGGAATTCATATACCCTATAGTTGTAGGTAAAATGAGTTCAGTCTCCCTGCAGGAAAAGCGCGTCCATGGGAACCTGGAATATTTTGATTCTCATCCAAAAAAATCAAACTCTTTACAGTTACATCGGGACAATCGGATAATTTGCAGAGGTCGCTCAACGGGGTCGAAACATCAAGCTTTATCCCTGAACACTAATTTTTCAACTTGTATATTTCAGTGCTCTCATCCTTTCAATTTCTGTATTATCGTCCAAACTCGTGGACATGTTCCATCAAATTGGACTCGAACATATTGATGTTCATCAGAAATCGCCCAATACCTTCAAAAAAAAGTTATTTTGCCCACATGTAGAAAAAAATCCACTAACCCCGACATTTTGAACAAGACAACTTTCCAGTGAAATTTAGAACACCTTCATAAATTTGGACGATGAAGAAGTTGGAAGGTCGCCATGAAATATAAAATTGGAAAAATCAGTTTTTCGGCAAAAGCTCGATTTTACAACCGCGTTGAGCGACCTCTAAAATTATCCGAATACCTTCATCTTTGAGCAGTTTCATTTTATTTGTAAAATATTTTACGTTTTTGGGTGAGAATCCAAATCGCAAACTTGAGGTCAAAATGTTGGCACCCTAATTCTGATTAAACACGCAGTGCTAACATTCAATTCATTAGGTATATATTTATTTGCGATTCCTGCCGAATTGATCTCTTTAGAAGTAATAACTAAATATGAAATACCTATAGCTACAGGCATTATCATACATTTAAAAAGAATGTATAATATTTTCCATAACTTGCCCTTAGTTTCACAAAAATAGAAAATTTAGATACTGAAATAAGTGTTTCAGCTTAACGCCTACATATATGATCCATAGCTAACTAATTGTAATGATGAAATTTTTGCCTTGTGAGGTACAGCGTACATCTAATGTGACCTCCTGCGATGTATGTACATACCTCTCGGACCGTAATAGACTTTTTACAAAAATGCCAACTAGAACCTCAAATTTTCTGACGCATGATGACGGGAAAAAAACATCACGATATAGTGTACAAGAATTTTGAAAATTCTGTTTGCCATGTTTACCCACAACGGTCAACTTTTGAATAGATAAAAGCTGAAAATTAGTGTGACACACAACTTGATTATACGCATGCAATTCACATATTTGAATTTATCGGACGAGGCGAACCAAATTCATTAATTATTGGTCCC
>JAFFZH010011392.1:0-20750 GCA_018420115.1 Euura saliciscinereae
TCAATTTCACATCAATCGAATGTGTTTTGGCTGAGAAAATAGCGTTTGAAAATTCCAAGTGTAAATCATATCGAGGTCACGTGACTTTCATTTCACCTTAATTTTCGAAAAAAAGAAAGAAAAATTGCAACAATTTCAAAATCACAGCTCCTCCATACTCACTATGTGTTCCATATCCGACGATGAGGACCCCGTGATCGAGATTATCGGGGCTGCAGAGGAACTTGAAAGGATGCGATACTCCTCCCATGTAGAATTGCATCGCGTTGGCATTGATACCGATAGATATGGGCCCGTTCTGGACCAGCCACTGGGCCATCTGCGTCTCGTTCGACGTTATGTTCACCGCCGATACTACCCTGACCTTCACTTCCGTCTTGTTGAAGTGGCACGACTCGTTTTCACCGTCGTACGGATAGTCCGTCTCCAGCTCGAGACCTCCGAGGGTTTCGATAGCTCGGTAGGCGTTGTCCGGTAGTCCGCCGTTGCAACCTTCATCCAGGGTGTCGCAGTCCACCAGCTCCTGCTCGGATAGGGACAGGAGGGATCCGTGCCGGAGAGCGTACTGACCCTCGACGTTACCGGTCACCGAAAAGGCCCAGCACGAACCGCACTGGCCCTGGTTCTTGACCGGAGTAACGACGTTGTAGTGCCGCCAGTCGTACTCAGGGGGTATGCTTATGTCCGGTATCTCGGCCATCGGGATCGGGATCTCGTTGTCCAGCCTCAGCTCCGGCCGGAGGCCAAGATACCTCTTCCTGAACTCTTCCGTCGTCAGATCCGCGAACATCGAAGCCCCGTAGACTGCGGTTCCCTGCTCGTTGCGCTGCAGCTCCTGCACCATCATCATGTTGTGGTGGAAGATTTTCAGCCGGTTTCTCTTCTCCGTCGGTGAGGAGTACGTCTTGTTGTACTTCACCATGAAGTCCATGAACGTTCTAACGTGTTGCAGGCTCAATCCCTGCTCCAGCATCTTCTGACTGTAGTTTTTACCCTTGAGACCGCGCTTCGATCTCGACTTCACGTCGCACTTCACCTTCACCTCGAGAGCTCCTTTCGTCAGCCAAGGCCTCGACCACGCCGTGATTTTGCACTCCTTCTCCTCGCTGCCGGCCAGCAGTTTGCAGCCCTTCTTCTTTCCTTTTGGGCAGTCGCTTGTTCCGAGCTTCGTTTTTATCTTGTACAGAGTACCCGCGACGATCTGCTTAGTTGCGGACGTTATTCCGGTCATTATCGGCTCGTTCGTGCCTCCGACGGTCGCGGAGTACTTGCGCAACCCGAGGTTCGCGTACTTCTTGACATTCTCGTCGTCAATGCTGATCGAATTTGGGGATCCAGGCACGTTCGCTGACCGTCTGGTTCTCGTGACCGGGTCGCACTTCTTCACCGTTATCTCAACACTTCCTGTGGTGAGCCAGGGCCTCGACCAGACGGTCACTTCGCACTCCTTCTTCTCTCCGGTAGCCAAGAGATTGCAGT
Organism: Euura saliciscinereae; assembly: GCA_018420115.1. Classification (NCBI taxonomy): domain Eukaryota; kingdom Metazoa; phylum Arthropoda; class Insecta; order Hymenoptera; family Tenthredinidae; genus Euura; species Euura saliciscinereae. The sequence continues at coordinate 1,480 of JAFFZH010011392.1, forward strand.
TCTGCTTGCTCCCTTTCGGGCAGTCGCTCTGTCCAACTATGAGTTTGAGAGTGTACAAACTTCCCGCGACGACCTGACGAGTTGCGGACTTAATTTCTACCAGTATCGGTTCATCCGTTCCTTGGTAGGTTTCGGAGTACTTCCCGACTGCCATGTTCGCGAAGTTTACTACATCTTCCTCGGTCACGCTGATGGCGCCCGGAGCCCCGAGCTGGCGTCTGGTCCTGGTTTTTTTCACACACGAGGACTTGACGACCCTGGAGGATAGCAGCTGGTCTTTTTCGCCGGCGTGGATGAGGACCCTGCAGATTTTAGTGGCGTCTGTTTTTTTGGCAAAGCAATTCTCTCCGTTGCTCGATTCGCTGCAATCGGTCGAGGCCACCTCCAGGACCATGTCGTAGAGGATGCCGTCCAGCTTCTCCCGTCTGACATTCATGATCTCCACGACGACTCGCTTCCTGTCGTCGTTGTCGATGTGGTCCAGAGTGTCGATCGCCTTCTGCGCGAGAGCCTTGATCAATTCGTCCTGCATGTCTCTTTTGGTCCTCTGCGCTTCCTCGGAACTTTCTTCGGAGGACGTATCGACCCTTTGGGACCTGATCGCTTCCTCGGTCACAGGCTGCCTGGTCTCTTCCGTGCTGGGACGACTGTCTCTCGCCGGAATATCGAATTCCGATAAAAAGTCGTCGAACTCCTTCTCCTTGTCGACGAAGCCGTTCGTCTGGGGCCTCTCCTCCTCCCTCTCGAGCACGACCTTGACGAAGGGTGCCTCTGTCACTGGCACAACGCCCTCGAAGGTGGGAACCTCGGTTACATTTGCCTCGGGGATACCGTTGGGCTGGTTCTCCAGCATCTGGTCGATCAGACTATCGAAAGTCCCGATCTTTCCCTCTTGAGCCAGTTGATCGATGTGCGCGGTCTTCCCGATGACCTCCTGCACCGAGTCCACTCTCTCGGCTTGATCGATTCCAGCGTTCAGGTTATTCAACCCTGCGTTTATCTCGTTCTCCAGTTCCGCCGGCTCGGTGCAGTTGTTGCTGACCACTTGTCTGTCGCTCTGTTGCCACGGCCTCTCCTCGAAGGTGACCAGGCACACTCGCGGAGGTATATTCGCCTGCAGGGTGCACTCTGAACGTTCGATGATCGCAGTCTTCGGACAACTCGACTCTCCTATCTCGGCGAGCAGTTTGTACTCCACGACGTTGGAGCCCGGAGGAACTGCCCGAGTCACCTTCAGTATCCTGATCAGCTTGTGCTTGAAGTCGGTATGCCCGAGTCTGTCCATGACGTCGAGCGCCTGAACCCCGAAGGCAGCGAGGCCTGGGATGTTGGGGTTCAGCTCGTACGGACACCCAGCGCAGTAGCTTGACCCCGGGGCTCGGACTGCGATGAATGGCTTATTCTCCTGGGAGTCGATCCCCGCTCTCTGACCGTCCGTTGCCTGCTGCACCTCGTGGTCCAGCTCCAGGGTGTTCGGGCTCTCCTCGGCGTCGGAGGCAGGGCCTTCGGCCTGCTGCACCTGAGCGGTTTCTTGGCCAGATTGAGGGTAGAGATACATGCACTGAATCGAATTCCGGTCGACCTCGACATCCCCGGACCGCTCCTTGACGTCGATCGCACACGCCTCGCGAGGACAGCTCGGAGAACCCTCCGAACATATCGTCTCGAGGTTGAGGGTCAGCCTGTAGACCACCAGCTCTGGCTCCAGCTGGAGACATAGAATTAATGAGTAGGAGAAATTGAGTAGTAAACGAGTTGAATTTTTGGAGATAATCTATAATCTACGCTGCAATTCTGCTCAGATTTCTGACCCAATTAATGGATTCTAACAATCTAACATCGTTATCCTCTATCGTGGCGAAAACAAGTTGTGCTAATCTAAACGGGTATCGGAGGAGCGGAGGAGGTCATCGCGGCGATGTAATCTTGTGTAAATATGCGCATATGGGGTGACTGGTGAAAAAAAGATGACCAATTTTAATAACGATCAAGGCATAGAGACTTTCGTAACAATTATCGTAGACATTAAATATTGTGTATGTGTGTTAGATGATCTATTTATAACGATGTAACCATTTAGAAAATACATAAAAATGTATTGTTTAATCAGGAATTACGATTGTACACATTCTGCAGTGATATAACGTAGTCTTCTTGTAGAAACAATTACTGCATATATTCATGTTTACACAAGTGCGAGGTGTATGTAATATACTTGATGTATATTAGCTGTAGTTCCAGCATGAGGCAGAGTCACACCTTTTTCAATTCTTCGTATCCACTCTACTCATCCAATAATGAGAAATACCTTGTATACATGTATACTATATGTATATTTTCTTGGTATATAAAATAACACGCGTGTTTCTAAATTGTTATGAAATTGGTTCTATCTACGTTATTATGTTTCGACATTCCTGCGTATAATGTTACCCACACTGTTCATAATTATAGATTACTTTGTTTCTACATTGTTTTTACTTCTTTCTGCGATATATTTATATAGGTATAATTTTTTTTTGCAATATTTATTCCGCAGTGTTTCCACGTTATTGCTATATTTTTTTTTTTTCATTCAAGTACAACAATTTTTTTATACATTGATTCAGAAGTAATCAACATAATTTCTACATTGTAATTCCTATACGTTGTTGTTCAACGTTTTTCATATTGTCTCTACCTACATTGAGATTCTTCTAGATCGTTCCCACAAGTGTCTGCTTCTGAATATTGTTCTTACACTGTTACTACAATATTTATAAAGTGATTCTACGGTCCTTCTATACAATGCTTCTACGTTGTTTACACATTTGTCCACATTGTACTTATAGTTTTCATAGTATTTTTACATTGTTTATATACACTGTTGCTATAACTTTTTGCTACCTAACTTCGAAGAATGATTTTACAGTTTTTTTACACAATTACTTTGTTTATCTACATTGTATTTCCTCCACAATTTTCCTATACATTATTTCTACATTGTCTTCGAACCCGCAACCTCCATCATCCTACATTGTCTCCACCTCGATTTCCACATTGCTGCGATGACTCGTTGCTCCGCCGTTTCTACCTTGTTTCTACACTGTTCTATATTGTTTCTACACTGTTCTACATTGTCTCCACATTGTTTCTTATATTATTGATTTTAAAGCCTTTCAACACTTTTTCTACATTGTTCTACATTGTTTCTACCTCAGTTTTTACATTGTTTCTACATTGTTTTTCTAGCTCAGTTTCTACATTGTTTCTACACTGTTCTACATTGTCTCCATTGTTTCTCATATTATTGATTTTACAGCCTTCCTACACTGTTTCTACATTGTTCTACATTTTTTTCTACCTCAGTTTCTACATTGTTTCTACATTGTTCAACATTGTATCCCCATTGTTCCGTAAATGATTGATTTCACAGTCTTTTTACACTGTTTCCATACTGTTTTTACATTGTTTCTACATTGTATCCACATTGTTTCTTATATTATTGATTTCACAGCCTTTTCACACTGTTTCTACACTGTTCTACATTGTATCTACATTGTGTCCAAATGTTTCTCGAATTATTGATTTGACAGCCTTTTTACACCGTTTCTATCTCAGTTTCTACAGTGTTCTACATTGTATCCACATTGTTTATCGAATTATTGATTCAACAGTCTTCTCACACTGTTTCTACATTGTTTCAGAAATCATTCTACATTATCTCTACATTGTTTCTATATTCGACAAGTATTGGTTCCACTTGATTTCTGCATTATAGTATCTTCATTGTTCCTTTACTATCTGTTCGTAAATTACATCCAAGATTACATCTCCATAATCAATTCCACATTATTCGTCCGCACGTATCTGTTACTATTGTTATTGTTATTCTTCTTCGTCAGCTAATAATATAGTTAAAGTGTCATAAGAATGCGATGACGCTGCGTTCGACCATATATTACAAGCAAAGTTTGAGAACGAGATAAAGGATTTATTTTTATTCCTAAACGTCGCACGTGTTATGTTTATGCACCACGTCTATACATACATACTTGAATCTTTATCCAAATATAGCAGACGGCTTATACATATACACTGTCGTATATACAGATTACATTCTTTCGCCTCTCCAATAAATCTCAACAAAAATCCCGCCTTTTATGTTCATAGCTCATATAATTATCGCTACATATGCTAACAATAATAACAATTATGATACATAATTATCGAATATCGGTTACTTTCAATAAATTATAGTTTGAAAAACAAAAATAATTGATAATAAATAACGTTGAAGAAAAATATATTATAATTACCAATTTCTGCGCACTAATAAGGTTCCCGCCCTTGTATTTATGCTGAGTAGGCGAATCGCTGTTCAGAGATTGTATAGCGTTCGTAACAATAGACTCTGGCACACTTTGCGGCGATATGTTAACCGGAATTGAATTTACATTGTCGAATAGTGTTGAACTCGATATCAATATTATCGAGATTATTAAAACACCGAACGATCTGAGACCTGCCATTTTGGTGGCTCGGCGCTCGCTGTATTGAGTATTCTTTGTCGAACGGTAGTTTTGACACTAGCTACTGATATTCGGGCTCTCGAGATTCTATCCTTAGCTTTCGACTCTCCATTAGTTTATTTATTATTATTCCACGGTTAAAATCCTTTCCCCCAGTTTACTTACGACTATTTTTTATCCCCCCCTACTTCTCCTACTCCGATTCTATTCTCTTTCTCCTCCTTTCGTTCATTATTTCAAGCCTTTAATTTCTTACTTTTTGCTATGTCATTGCGCAGAGAGTCACGCGCCTAGGTGGCGTTGCGAGCGCGAATAATGGCGCCATTTTTGAATTCTTAGGTCGCTAAATGAGAAAAATTACCCTTTTTTTTTAATCAATGACTTAATTTCCAGGGCCCAGGGGGATTTTTTGAAGTCAGAACAACTGAAGGGCCTCACATTTTATTAAATATTGCTATGTGAATTGCTTGTCAGCACTAGAAATTATTTCAAATCTCGTCATATTCATGAAAATCCCTGAAGCTCGCGTTAAAAAAATTCTCAAAGTTGTACTAAATACGTAAAAGTTGCCTAAAGTCCTTAAAAATTCTTCCATCTTTTGTAAAATCCATGGAAATCGCTGAGAAATCGCTCCAAACTTGTTTGAGTCGCTGAATATAATTTTTTGAAATATTAACTTTATTATCATTACATAGATTCGTACAAAACTGACGATTATCTTAACGAACATTTTTCAATCTCGAATATAATCGGCTGAAAAAGAAGAAAAAAACTTTTTCTGTTTCTCATCATACAATAAATGAAAGTATTATCTGGAAAAGTATTACATAATATCTGGAACAAATTAGTATCTTCACGCATAAATCTTCTCATCTTCGTTCAAAACTGACTATTTTATCTCTCGACGGACTCGACAGGCACGACGTTGCACCCGAGGAGTCCCTTCCCGCTCCAGGGTTTCGGTATCAGGGTCAGAACCGCGGTGTTCATTCCTCGCTTTATCTTGACAAATATCGGCTTGTATCTGCTCCGTTCTACCAGATCCCCGACGTCCTTGAGGCCTCTGAAATTGTGCGAGACTATCGACCCAAATTCCAGTATCAGATCTCCGACCTCGATGCCCTGAAAGTCGAAAGCAGACACGTGTGAATGCAGTTCGAAACAGAAAATTTGGTCTAGATCCAGATCCTCACGGCTAATTCGGCAGGTGACTCAGCGGAGACTAGATTGACCTTCAAAAACGGTTCAGAGAGCACAGTCTCCTCTGCGACGGTCATCTTGCTTGGCGCAGAAGCAGAAGGACTCTCACTTCCGGCCACTGAGTGAACCTGGTGTAATTCTGCCTCGATTCGCTTCATCATTGCCTTGTGGTCGTTTTTAAGACCTTGAAAAGAATCGAAGGTAAAAATCGATGTGCGGTGCGCAAGCCTCCGACATGAAAATTTCATGTGACCTCTTCATGAGACTGTGATTCTAATTTCAGGCACGTTACTTCGACAAGAACCGCAGCAAAGTTTTTTTCATCCTACTGTTGCGCTGCCTTGTGGCATCGGAAGGTAAAACTGTGCCGAGGTGTCTTTTCGAGGCAGTGCCTTCGGTTGGAATGTTTTCGCACCGATGAAAACGAATTTAAGACCATTGCGCAATGTCCAGAAGAGAACCGCAACTATTTATCTTTTGTTTGACATGCCGCCGATGAGGCCTAAAAAAAGTCGGGTTCTTTTCTGGATAGTGTGCGACGGTCTTGTTACGCACATATTATCTTGTGTCTAGCGTGTCGAACTTGATAGACGTCGATGTCGTTGCGGGGAAACCCGTCGGCGTCTATTAACGAATCGTTCATTCCGACGTGGTTCTGAAAAGTGAAAGTAGTTAATACGCATAAACAAATGTCAGGATTCATATGACACAGCGGAACAATAGATAGAGAGTGAAGATGTTCGGCTTTTGACTCGTCATCGTCGAGGGATCAGAGTGAAGCGAAATGGTCTTTGAGACGTTGATTTATACCGTTTTTGTTGGTACCTACGCAGTCGAGGATCTCCCTGAACCCTTGAATATCAGATTCAAGCTTGTCTTTGGCTTTGATCAGTTCAAGCAAACTTGCTTTTGCTCTTTCTGCCTCCATATCGGCTACCATTTTTGTTGTGATTGTGTGTCAAGTCACTCGATTAACGCGAAATTGTTTTTGCGACCTATTCACATGTTCTTTTTTGCCAGATTTCACTCCACTTCGACTATCTACCGCATCGAATCAACGTAACGTCGCTGGTGTCGGTTTTGGCGGGAAATTTAAAATTCAAACGTTGAAAACCCAAAAAAGTTTCTAAATTTGCTGAAAGCTTATAAAGTAATCAAAATTCGACCTACAGGGTTGAAAATATTCGTCAGAATCACACTATTTCCACTACTTTTATTCAAACGATACAATTGCACCACAGTTTCATTATAGAATATCATTTTTTTTCTAGCCAGTCTGCAGCTTCAAGAACAGAGCTTTGAGGTATCTCGCCTCGTATGTGACCGTCTGTTTGCCTTGGGGCACCGTAGGAATTTCCTGAACATCCAGAGGCTGTTCTATGACCGTTCTGACGTCCCTTCCATAGACTGTAACAAAGGAGAACAAAGATTAGAGTGTTTCTATCGGGATGCTTGAACTGACGTCGTTCACCTTCGCAGTGTTCCAAGAATTGTACGCATTCCTGCAGCGTAGAATCCTTGAGGACTACGAGCTGCTTTGCAAGCTGCTCCAAGAGCGACAGGAAGCACCTTTTGGCATAGAACCAAGTGTCAGTTCCTAGTTTCTTGCTGTACGGCTCCAGGCTCTTCATCACCCTCGATATTCCAAACTCGTAGTTTCCCTTAGCGCAGTACAAAGTGCCTATGACCAAGTTGACGATGCACAAATGGAACAGTTTCTTGTCCTGGTCTTCGAAGGCGACGGTTTCCTCCTCCTTCTCAATCTTCTTCATCAGTTCCTCCGCCTCTGCGTTTTGGGAGGTCATTATGTAGCTGACGCACAAGTTCGCCAGTACTATGGCGCTTATTTCCAGTATCTGAAAAGCGGAATTAGATTTCATGTTAGTCTGACTGAAGAAGTTACCGTCACATGTCTCTCTCACATTGTCGTATCTCTTCTTGACTATAGGTTCATAGAACCCTGTAGCTTCCTTGAATTTATTTTCCTGCATAAACAGGGTATGGGCTACGTTCAGCTTCCAGATGTCGTGCTCGTTGCAGAACTCGACGCTCTTCCTGAATATCTTCTCGACTTGAGCGTAGTTCTCCAACTCCCAGTATATCTTCGCCTGTGCCATCAGCACAGGAACATAACGATCCAAAGCCTCCTCGTAGTCGTTCACAGCCCTCTTAACGGCATTGTCGTCGTGATTCAATCTCGCCTCCTGAACCTGCTTGGTAGCCTTCCTCAACGTCTCCGTGTGCTTGTTCGCAAGGTCGTCAAACTTCCTGTAAGCCTCCTCCGGAGACGTTTGCTGCGTTATCAACGCGTCCAGAAAATCGTACAAATACTAAAATCAAACAAAATTTGATGTGAAGTTTCGCAGGAATCAGAAAAGGATAATTCCCGAACTCGAAAGCACAAAAAAAAAAAAGAGAAAATTAAACGATTTTTCATCCTTTCTTAGCGTCTTAATGATTTTTTTCCACAGGGGCCCCTTGAAGCCCCCCTTTTTTGTATTTTAGATACGCCCCTGAAAAATATTGCGGCTATATTTTGTTTCTTCCGGCCCCTTAAGCCCCTCATTTTTTTTTTGATACGCCCCTGAAAAATATTGCGGCTATATTTTGTTCCTTTGGGCCCCTTAGAGCCCCAATTTTTTTAGCTCCTCGTTACAGCCCTGATTCATACTAACAACCGAGAAGCTAACCTATAAATTTTTGTATCAACATAACCTAAAATATTTGAAGTTTTCGGTTAACGTCGCTCCGAAAAGATCAAAGTTATGATCGATTTTACGTTGTTTTGAATAGTTTCTGATTAATTGACGAAGAAATTGAGAATTTCTGAGTATTCTAGACGCTATTCAACGTGAAACTTCTATTCAATCAAACCAAAATCGGGGTTTCAACCGAAAACGAAGATATACACTGGCATAAACGAATCAGCTAATCCGGGGCTAAACGATGACTGGTTGCGAACTGAATCAGATATTCCTCGGGGAGATTGCTGCGGTTCAAAACTACGGTGCTTTTGTCCGGATACCAGGCTGTGCGCAGCAGGGACTCATCCACAAGTCTCAGGTTTGTGTCTTTGTCCCCGCAACTTTTGGCTCCAGATCCAGCACAATAATTTTCCTCACTTTCAGGTCAGCTCGTCGCGCGTCGACGACGTGGCGGAGGTCCTGCAGCGCGGAGAGCGAGTATGGTGCAAGATAATATCGATAAACGACGAGGGTAAGATCAGCCTGTCGATGAAACTCGTGAACCAGGGAAATGGAACGGATTTAGACCCGACGGGGGTCCAAATGCAGAGGGACGAGCAGAAGCGCAAAACGTACGTTCCGGGACAGCGGAGAGTCATCGAGCTTCAGGCTGTGCTGAACACGACCTGCGGGAAGTGCGGGACGCACGGACACCTCTCTAGCGACTGTTTCATGAGTCCGGACGGGAAGACGTACGAACTTTTGCCAGAAATCGAGGAAGAGAAGGCGGAGGAAGTTCCCAAGGCGAAGAAGCACAAGTCTAAGAAATCAAAGGCGAAGAAGAAATCCAAGAAATCCAAGGATGCCGGCTCGACGAGCGACAGCGACTCTGACAAAAAATCCGAGAGGAAAAGGAGCAAGGACAAGAAGAAGAAAAAGAAGAAGAGCAGAGAAGATTCATCGGAGAGCGATTCTTCCGAGGGAGAAGAAACGAGGAATTCACTGAAACGAAAGAGCTCGGATCACCGGAGAGAGGGCAGAACTAAAAAGTGCAAATACTCGAGTTCCAAGCGATAGATCTTCTCGTTTTTGCGAACGCTGAGCTCAACGGCCTGTTTGAAGAAAAATCAAAATACACATTAATCGATTGACAAAAGTCTTACTGGGGTCAGATATTTGTAAGTCAGATGCACGTTCTCGGCCAAAACATCGGCGGCGAGGTCGTAGTACTGGTATCTGCAGTAGAGCAGCAATAAATTAGCGAATGTTTCGGGCGGGAACGGGTTCTGCTGTAACAGAAATTGAAGCTTTTCGAATCCCTCGCTCGGCCTAGAGTCCATGTTTATCAACGCCTGATTGTGCAGCGTTACCGCATCCAGTTCCTCTTCGGACCTCGGCGGCATGTCCGTCAGCGCTTCTCTCGCCGCTTCGTCTAAAATGAGAAGATCAAATCGTTGCAAACGCCGTTTCTAACTCAAGAAGCTCTTCCATACAATTTTGAAGCTGATACTCGATGGCAGCTTTCAAATTGAAAGCCTCCGTCAGCGCGGTCTCGTGCAAAGTCAGGGTATTCCCCACGCTGCGGACCTCGATCCCCTCCGTGGTCATACCGACGCTTAATTCTGGGTGCTCTTTTATCCCCTGTTCGATTATGTCAGCTGGAACGAATAAAATGTTGGTAAAATTAGTCCAGAGACGCGGAGGAGAGGATCCCACGCACCTATGTGCTTCAGAGACGGAGCGTATTCCTTCAGCTTGTAATAGCACAAGGCTACGTTGTAGGACAGGTGCGGTTTGAAACCGACGATTTGGAGGGCGGTTGAGAACTTCTTGAGCGCTTGCTCGTATTGTTCCTCCTTGTACATCAGGCATCCGAGATTAACGTCGGTGTCTATGTCGTCGAGGTTGCATCGATCGACGTAGGTTTTAGCCGCGGTAATATCTTCCTGGCCGTATTTTATGGCAGCTTGCAGCTTGGTGACCTTGGATTCTAATCCCGGGTTATCGACGATGGTCGAACACACGTTCCATGCTTCTTGGTAGAGACAAGCCTGATGGAGAGACTGCGCGTAGTAGAGCTTGTACACGTCCTCGTCCGGACATATCTGAACCAGTTTTTCATAGCAGTTTGATGCACCGACGAAATCTTGAGTGTAAAAGTAGCAGTGCGCCAGGAGGGAGAGACACGGCCTCGACTGTAAGGGGTTTTAGTTAGTCCAAGGAGAAACGAAGCACGATTTTTCATGAAGAAAATTTACGCACTTCGGGGTACGTCACGACCAGAGTCACCAAGGTCTGAATGGCCTCTGGGTACTTCTGCTCCTTTATCTGCGCAATGGAATACAAGAATTAGATGCTTCGGTTCACATTCGCAATCTGACGATCGTGGATATTTTATAGCTCGGAGAGGAGGTAGCGGAACGATTTTGTAAAAAGAGCTTCAGCTTGAGGCTTTATTTACAAAAGTTTCTGCGATCCTGTTTCACCGAGCTAAGAGACATTTTTTTTAGATAGCATTCAGTAAATTTTGCTGAGTTTAATCTCTTGATTTTATCTAGTTTCTTATTTATTGACCATAGTGTATATAGTTTTGGTGTATTCTCCGTCACGTATCTGAAGATTCTGAGCAAAACTGGTCATCGCACCGACGTCTCCCTTCGATATTCTAATCTTCGTTTATTGTTTTGTGCAATTTTTTTTATATTCTAATAAAAATCCGTTGAGTGTGCGTTCAAGACGTTTCTTTTTTTTTTATCCTTTGTCTCTTCTGTTTTTACTATATCACAGTTTTTTTTCTTTCTTCTTCTCTGTGTATATACAACTTTGACAGTTTTCCCGTAGTGTTGTTGATGGTTCAGAAACGTTGCCATGGTGACAAAGCCCCTTCCTTTTATAAGCTTTGTGTATGACGATTCAAAAGATGGATTTTAGGAACACACTAATAATAAAACGGTTTTTTCGAAATCAAATTCTCTTGTTTTATTCGTACCATTACAGTTATAGTGTAATTTATATCATATGTATACATACAAATCAAATCAAAAATAAAAAGAATATGTACAGTATTGCTCTATGTGTTCCGAAATTGAACCACGGCACGGCCACCGTGACCGTTGTTTAATTTCCGAACACGCATATTTTGTTTCTTTAATATTCGAGTATGCATAAAAGCTATACTTTCCATTTCGATGAGTCTAAAAAGCGTCAAAGAACGTTCAAATTGGAATAATAAAGCCTTCAGGCTCGAATTATTGATATCTGATCTTGGCGGGCCTTTTGAATTGTGTTAACAAACTTTATCGTAAAAATGATCGTTTTAGACTTTTCGGAACCCATAATTCTACGCATCTTTGATTTCTCTGAAAATCTATTCATTCATTGCTTTAAAAACAGCCTCTGACGAACGTATTACTTTTTTTGTTGAAGCATTTTATCTAGAAACCCGCCAGGGATTGAGGGACATTCAAAAATTCGTACTCGCATCCGCCATTTTGAACGACGTTCGAGATCTCGAGTCTCGCGATATGGGCAAAAGTCAGCTGTTCGTTTTCATCCTTTGCTTCGCCCTTCCTCCGCACCTTAGCCTTGATCACAAGCTTAGCAAAGCAAGCAAAGTCGCAAAATAACGGAATAAAGGAAGTGAACGTAAAACGTATATTTCATTGGTTCTAATAAAACTGTACAATAATGTATAACAAAAAACGTTCTAAATCTGACCTTTACACGTATCAACGAACATGAATAAAAATAATTGACAACAAAAAAGGTTCGATCAGTAAAAATAAATCCACTACAATCATGCATCGCGATATACAAACAAACAAAAGAAGATTCGCGTGAAGACAAGGCACTACCAACCTACCAAAAAACAAAACAAAAGAACCGTTGAAAAGTGGGAAATCCCCGTGATTCGGTATATACAACCGATCGTTAAAACAAAACACAAACAAATCATACTCGAGTCTCCTAAAGAGTGTGTACAGAAAAAAAAAAATTGTTGCGTATGTGACTAAGTCGGTAGTAGAAATGTCGCCCGCCTCTATGTGGAGGAGGAGGAGGTATCAGCGGTAGAGCCGAAAACCACGAGGTGGTGTGCGTGCGTATATCGCCTAGTAGGGGGGTTAGTGTGAGCGTTTCACACTTCACAGTCGTTGAAGATGTCGGGGGCACCGGGGGCGCTGGGTCTCAGTAGTCGGCCAGATATCGTAGCGGCGGGTGGAGTTTATCAGGGTGCATCGAACGTGTGTGCGGTGTGCAGCAAGGCCGACAAGCTGCTCAGATGCTCGCGCTGTAAATCGGCCGTTTACTGTTCCAAGGAGCATCAGAGGCTTGACTGGAAACGTCACAAGGAATTCTGCGCGAAAAACAACAACGCACCTAACCTAAAAGGAAAAAGTCAACAAGAGGACTGCCTCAGTCTGCCAAACTACTTCAGTCGTCGAACCTCGGAGAAGAAATCGTCCCCCGAGACTCGTCCAAACGGTCGAAAAAACTCGGAGCCGGCAAACGGCTGGACTTCTCCTATAACGGAGCAGGGCAGCTCCGAGGCAACGATTCTAGGCGCCAGGGCGGAGCGGCTCAATCCTACTTTGGAAAGCGGAGGCACTGAGGAGGCTGAAAGAGAACTGGAGTCCGAAATGCCAACCGAGATGCGGCACAACGGACTTAGAAACTTCCCAGAGGTGAGTCTGGTCGAGGGAGACTCCGGGGACGATCTGCTGCCACCTTTCCTACACCGGAACAACAACCACATGGACGATCACATAATCGACGAGATATGCCGTAACGTCATAAGAGACATGGACATGTACGGGGTTTGCGTGGTGGACAAGTTCCTGGGGGCCACAAAGGGGTCGATGGTGCTGAAAGAGGTGCTCAACATGTACGGCGCGGGTTTGTTCAGGGATGGACAGTTGGTATCGAACAGGGGAGGCGCCAGCAACCTCAAGACCATAAGAGGAGACCAGATAACGTGGCTGGATGGGAAGGAGAAGCAGTGTCAGCACATAGGCATGCTCATATCCCAGGTGGATGCTGTGATAATGAGGGCTAACAGGATGATGGGGAATGGGAAAATGGGGGATTACACCATCAACGGAAGAACGAAGGTGAGAATACGGGTCGTTGCGTTGCGTTGGCGGAGGCGAGAATTTTGCCATCAAGAAAACACCTGACTGCGTCTGTTTACAGGGCCTAAGTGTTTGAGCACAGCGAGCACGATTATCAGATAGAAAAACGAAATATAGAAATCGGGTATTTCATCATAGTGACTGATTTTTGCTTCTTCTTGAATGCGAATAACAGAACGGCTATGATGAGAATTAAAAAATGAAGAGGAACTGTTGATAATACATTAAAATAGAACCTGACTGAAAGAAGACACTGACACAAACATAAGTCTTGACACCTTTTTGTATGTGTGACTGTGTGTTTGAATAATGTATCAAGTTTGCGCGCGTGTGTGTGTGTATTAATCTATATCTATTATTACGCGGTTTTCTTAGAGAGTTGTCAAGTGAGATAGAAAACCCGCAAATAAACATGTACACATATCGCGCGTGTGTGTGTGTGTGTTTTATGCTATATCGTTGTGTTGAGGTACCGCGAAAACTTTTTTAGTCCTGTGCCGGCGGTCACGTAGGCCACCGGTTTGAAACTCTCCCCTCCCCTCACCCCTTCGACTTCGACTCTATGCCATGCCTCTTTACTTTACTTTACTTCTAACTCTAAACACTCGCGCGCGCCGGTACGGCGTACACCTTACCGAACCACCACGTGTGTGACCGTATCTCTGCGTACGTGTCACACACTCGTGTTGATTAATGGATTGTGTGTGTAGATACACTGTGTTTTGCATTACCGAGAATATAAATTTAAGAACGTATTAAGGAAAAAAAAAGACTGTCGGATGTTTAGAGAACGAACGTCGAGTAGACTTATTTATAAATCTAATTTGTTGTATGCAATAACACACTGCGAAGCGACGGAAAGAAAAAAAGGCCGGGGAAAACCCGAGGGGCTTAGTTCTTGGGGTAGGGAAAAAATAGGCGTCCATCTTGTAATTCTAGGAACATTTATGCGTATATTTATAAAATACTCTACGTTATCGATACGTGTATGGGTTGGGTGTACGCGATATACTCTTTCATTTTGATATCACCATCCTTTATTGTATTATACCTACTCATAACTATATCGATAATCGTTCAATGATAACAATAACAATTAATGTTCAAGAAGATTTGTACGTTATGAACGGAAATAACTCGGCCATTTTGGAATTCGGGAGAGATTAAATTTCGAAGAGTCGCATAATTTGATGACACTCTAGTCTCGTGCGAAAGCTTAAACGTTGCGAAAGACGTTTCACTCGAATCAATCGTCACGTAACACACCTGGATTACGATTTCAGCACTCGCAGTGGCGATAAGAGACACTTTGCAATTGACACCGCGGTCAACATGGAAAAATGTTTCTTTTTGTAAGAAAATGCCTTCATTTTCTTCAGGGTTCGGGAAAGAGAATCAATCTTGACTAGAATCTTTACCATCTTTCCTTGAGACTGGTCACCAAAGAGTGTCGCATAACGGCGAGTGGCCAGTCTCGCGAAATACAGCCGATTTTGTTGCATTCACATTCTCAATATCGATGAGTTTATTTAGGCTTAGGTCGAGGTCGATGGCTGCTCGTTAGGACATGTCACAACCGAATTTCCCTCTCGGAAGTATCCAAATTCCAATGACGATTATTTGATGAACGGAAAAGAAAATATTTGAATGGCAAACACGTCAGGTTCTAATCTTAGAATACCTCTCGTTCCCCCTTCTTTTAAATACCACCTCCGCTGAATTCGCGGAAATATATAGATTTTTTTTTTTTGCCATATGCGCGGGTCGACGTGGTACCACCTTATTATTGTGTTATGATATCACTCATGTGAATCATGACGTATGTTAAAAAGCGAGATAAACGTTCTCTAATAACGATCGCGGTATTGGGTACCGAATATGCGGAAAAAAAATCATCATCTTTTACCTAAAGTTTGTTTATGCAGATTCACTCAAATTTCCAAGAACATGTTTGTGTTTTGGGAAACTCGCATACGTTCCAACGTTATCATGTTCATATCCGCAGAATGATTATCTGACATTCCTCTGTTATCGATTATGATAAGGAAGAAAATTTTTTGCGCATTTGCAAATTAGTTTTTAATCCTCGTAGCGTATAATCTCACCTAGATTATATATAACGATATTATAGACTGCCTAATTGGTCTACTGCACACGTGTCGTT
This sequence comes from Euura saliciscinereae, assembly GCA_018420115.1. Classification (NCBI taxonomy): domain Eukaryota; kingdom Metazoa; phylum Arthropoda; class Insecta; order Hymenoptera; family Tenthredinidae; genus Euura; species Euura saliciscinereae. The sequence goes on from JAFFZH010011392.1 coordinate 17,168, forward strand.
TCTAACAATTATAGAAATCACATCATTAATGTCGAAATCGATTTGCTCTTGTGGGTCATCGCGTTTGTGCAATGAAAAAAAGGACAATAAAATCTTCGGTACGGACTTTGATCGGTTCGAAGAATGGAGAGAAATCAGATTCTAGTAATACTAATATGCGGAAATGCCCTCTAGTTACAAACGAAATAAGGAAAGCAACAGAAAATCACGTAGCATTCAACTTCAATGATGTAGTGTGACAAATGTCACGTACTCCGTGCATATGAACGGGAAAATAATCGTGTGCATATAAGTATAATATTGATTGTGACTGATAGTGTCAATATTTGTCATCCGGCGCACAGTGTGATCGATTCTATACGTCATGCGATGATTTTAGTCTACTTACAATCAACAAAATTGAGCGCGTATTTTGATATATTTCACACTTTGTTTCATTGTTTGATGATAATCAATCAATCAATCAGTTATCAGCTTTTGATTATCTTGATGAAACGAATGCTTCTTTTCATATGGTTTGTTCAATTGAAAGGAAACCACAATATGATAACATTGCTTTCCTATGATGCATAGACTCTCTATCGTTCGTGGTCAACGACTCATTCTACGCAGATTGTTCATTTAGAAGTAAAGCTGTAAATTAAACGTTCATTTCACTCTTGAAGCCTTGAAACACCGTCGAAGGCCATACATACACTCCGTTCACGTGAAACTTGCTTCGCACATGACCTTTGATACCCTCGAACTTGATCAAGCGCGCCCAAGTTTTCATGTTGCGCAACGATTCTGGTCCGACTTGTTTAGGATATTCACAAATTAATATAATGCTATGGTATCTTTTTTGTTTCAGGCGATGGTAGCTTGCTATCCGGGGCACGGAACGCACTACGTGAAGCATGTGGACAATCCGAACCGAGACGGTCGGTGTATAACTGCGATTTACTACCTGAACAGAGACTGGGATATCGAGGTGACTATTGCCTGTGATTCCATTGGTTGTGACGATTGAAGTGGGAGAGGGGAAGCGGAACGTATTTTACAATTATGAGAATTTTTCTTTTTCCATTGTTTTGTTGGAACAGCAAAATGGCGGACTTTTGAGGATATTTCCCGAGGGATGGAGAGACCAGGTTGCCGATATCAAACCACTGTTCGATAGGATATTGTTTTTTTGGTCCGACAGGAGAAACCCTCACGAAGTACAACCCGCATATAAAACGCGATATGCGATAACGCTGTGGTACTTTGACGCCGAGGAAAGGAATCAGGCGTGTCTTAGGTACCAGAGAGAAAGTAAGAAACATTTTTACATTTTACTTACTGAATTATCAATAAAACTTATCAACTAATAAAAATAAAAATAAAACAAAACTAGTATTAAAAGTATCTCGATGTAAAAATTTAATAATTTTTCTATTCCATCTATCCAGTGCTTTCGAAAGGAGGAGACAATATCCACAATCAGACAACAAAGAATACGTGAGCCAGGTAAAAAAAAAAGTCGCGCTTGGTATTAATTTAAGTATGTACACACATTATAATATATAACATTAACAAATAAAAAAAATAAAACAAAAAATAAATGAAACTGACCGACGATGACGACGACGAAGTAAGATGCAGATTTGTAAAATTTTTTAACAATTAATAATTAGAAGAAAACAACAAAAAAAAAACAACAGAAACTATAATTACAAACGGGACTGTTACCTACTTATCAATATCTAATCATTAACACTTTGCTTCATCGATTGAGATTCTATTTATCTATAATAAATAAGAAAAACACAACAGAATCTAGTTTCTTTTTCTTCTTTCTTCTTCTTTGTTATTTATTATTTATTATGCAAAAAAAAAAAAAAGAAAGAAAAAAACTGGTCATGAATTATGTAAAGTTTATTAATTGTTTCTTAATTCTGCAAAAACAAATTTGAAAACTATTATTATTATTATTATTATTGTGAATCAGATTTTTTTTTATGTTCTATTGAAATATATAGAAAAAAAGAACACAAAGTATACCATATTTATCGTACCTTATCGCAATTCATGGTATGTATACGGAATTATATATATGTATAACGATACGGTTGTACGACAATAACTATAACGTCTGACGACACTTTATGATAAAAAAAAATATATATATATTCTATTCATAACAATTATGATAATAATAATAATAATAATATTCTGAAGGAAACAAATTTCTTTCTTTTTTTTTTTTTTGTAAATTCTTTTCTTGCGTACGGGCTAATCATTATGATAATAATAATAATCGTGTATAAACTATAAAAATGAGAAGAGATGAAGAAAGAAAGAAAAAAAAAAGAAAATTATTGAATTAATTAAATTATTCAATTAATTATTGTCATTATTATTTAGATGTTACGTGCAATAGACGTAAGCGAATATTTTCTACAACACGCTTACCTCAATATTATCATTAATATATTATTATTATTATTATTATTATTATTATTATTATTGTCATTACTATATGAATATTATAAGTAGATAAATGCAGATATGAATTAGGACAAATCTATTGTATAGGATGAAAAATGAGGCGAGATAAGAATACTATAATAATAATTATGATGATGATGATAATAATAATAGTATTATCATTGATAGTTACAGTACGTATAATTTATATGTAAAATATAATTTTTACAATACCTACTATTATTATTATTATTATTATTATTATTACAATTATTGTCTTATAACATGTATATTATATGTAAAAAGAAAAAAAAAAGGAAATTCAGTGTTTATCAACATTTTTTTTTTTTTTTTTTTTTTTCCTCTTTTTTCTTGATCTATTCTTGCACTATTAATTGTATTTTTTTAATTCAACTATACGATTAGTTATCATAGAACATAGATAGTTAAGTTGACTCGATTGATTAAAAAACGAATTAATATGTTAATAATTAAATAAAATAACCCAGTAGGTATCGATGAACGTGTGTGATTGAATAATTTAACGCGATATAAAAAGAAAAAATTAAATAGAAAAACTAAAAAAAAAATCACCTATAAATAACAAATATTTGTATTAATATCAATTATTATTATTTAATTATTATTATTAGCGTAATTACTATTACTATTAATTACCTATTATTAATTATATCTAGGATATAGAAATATTGTTAACTTAATCGTAAATACCACTATTGTTTAAAAAAAAAAAAATGAAAAACAACTGTAAAAAAAAAAAAAAAATTGAAGAAATAATAACAAGAAGAATTTTTTTTCATTCTTTCTGAAAAATTAGTTGCTAATAACGACTTGTAATAAATGAAAATAAAAGAATATATATATAGTATTGTGTATATTTGTGAATTTTTATTAAAACAAAAATAAAAAATAAATAGTTAAATAAAAAGAAGTCGTAAAATCGTTCTCAATTTAATAACGATTAATCGTTAATTTCGATTATTTGATTGATCATTGATAATTTATCGATTTTGATCAATTGTTTTCCGCGATTAATCGAATAATCGATAATTTCGGCCATTTGATTCATCAATTATTATCGATTTTGATCAATTGTTTTCCTCGATTAATCGAA
>JAFFZH010011393.1:0-10363 GCA_018420115.1 Euura saliciscinereae
CGTCGTATTTATACACAGCAGAGAGACCCCCTACCACGTCGATAACTCAACGTAGGCGATGAACAAAACATTGGTAACGTATGTCGCGTGTCTAATGACATAAGGACGTAAGTGCCATTATACGACGTTTTGCTGTTTATACTGGCATAAATTCGTATAATTTTTTTTTTCACGCCAATCGCACTGAAAACGTTCGAAGCTTATAGATCAATTGAAATTACGAGATCGAAAAATGTAAGTGCAAAGGGTCGTAAGTTGGGCGGATACGACCTTCTGCTTTTAACTACCAATATTTTTTATCGAATTTTTTTAAATGGTCGTTCTTTCAATTTATCTTTGCGTTTTACGAGTTTTTACAGCTATTTGGAAAAATTATTCAAAATCATGAAAAAAATGGCGCTTACGACGTTTTGCATTTACGTTGTTGTTTATTTTTCCTCAAAAATTCTAATGAAAGAACGACGTATCCGCCAAACTTATGACCTGACACTTACCTTTTTCGATCTCGTAATTTCAATTCATCTATACGTTTTGGCCGTTTTCAGAGCGAATGGACTGAAAAAAAAAATTATACGACCTTTTGCCACCAGAATCGCGTTTTTGGCGCTTACGACCTTATGCAATTAGACGCGCGATATATTCTCATAATTTGCAAAATCATTATAATAAACCTAACTCATTAACTGAATTAATGAAAAACAACTGAATAAATGAGAAATGATCAGAATTAACTGACAATCAACAAGAATTACATGAAGTTTGATTAATCGTGTTGGAATAATGGGCATCTCAGCCATACGTGGCGCCCTCATCATATGTTTTTCCCTACTAAGGGAGCGAGCAACCCTGCCCGCCTCTCTCTCTCTCTTGTGTGACTTGACGACCGAAAGACGTGCTCTGCACGTGCTCTTTAGTAATGTGTAGCTGCGAATGATTTTGTATTCATCATTCCATCAAACTGTCATGCTCTGTACTACTCATAGCGTTCACGTATATCCGTAGCTGCGAGTTCTAGGTTCTATGCCGAAATACAAAGTAGAGTTTTCTGGATTCAACCCTTTTGCAATTGGATAAGTTTATTAACTCATTCAAAACATATTCGAGCTTCACGGTAAGTCACCTACCTATCGTAGGAGAAACTACTTTACATCGCTCATTGGCTCCAGAGTATAAAGTACGTGACTCCGAAGTTCCCAGTCTGATCTGATGACAATAGAAGGACCAGGATTATTATTTATTGTCCAAGGGATTGACCTCTGTAAAGTGATCATCATGATTAAGGACACGTAGAAGTCATTTATGATACGATTATTGGTCGGAATGATGACTAGTTTTCGAGTATACTCCATTGCTGTCGCATTCAAAACTCAATTTCTGCGTGAAACGTAGCGGGTTGTCCGTACAGCTCTATGGAACCGAATGTGCCCGCCAAGTACGTATATAGCTCTTGGAATGATGTTCCGATACCCTCACACAAAACTCCGACTTCGCGACGTAGACTTGCTGATAGATTGTAAGGATACGTTCGGTGCTTGGCTCTTTTCTTGATTTCACGACAGATACTGGCGAAACGTTTTGCTTATAACACAAGTCTTATTTTTGTCTGGGTACTTGGCGGCTTTTTTTACATCTTTGATGTTTTTGCGTGGGATTTCACTACTTTTTGCAAGTACACAGCATTGATATCAGAAATTATGTATTTCCGCCCAGGGTTATTCTGCCGCGTCCAGGATGCGCGAAATAGGCGACCGCCGATGTACCGCATGCTATTTTTTTATGGGTGAATGGTCGGTGCCCTATTCCACGAGTCCTAGGCGTGGCACAATGGTTGTCCCTGGGTCATAATTATGCGGCCTACAGGAATGATTCCAATCAGACTTACGTACCAACTATATATCTCAATTTTCGCACAATTGCCACGCGGCTGAGTATATATGTGTATACGTACATGTAGGTGAACGTTCTTCACACGAAGAATTGCTCATTCTATTTCAGCTGGTTGGTTACGTTATCATACTGTGATTATCTCACGAAATACGTTCGGAATTTGGGCAAAGGAAAAAAACATTCAGTGGAAGAAAAATACATTCACTTTAATCGTTAACTGTGACACACATAGATATAATGTTTTGACTCATTTCTGATGATAAAATAGAAGAAAAAAACAATGTGTGATTGAACAGCGTAATCGATGTGGTAAATATGCCCAGCTACGAAGCCTTATGTGTTTGCCATCCTATAAAATTCCTATCCGGAGCTATATCTTCTCAACCGCAGGACCTAACTGGGTCGTCAAGCGCTCATTTGTTAGCTAGTGAGAAGGTCTATAAGCACAGAGCGAAGAAACCCCAACTTTCTACATCCACAATAGGTATTTCTGGATATTTGTCATATTTCATGTCCGTCCGGACCCATATGTCACGAACCGCTGGACCAAAATTGGTCCGCAGGTAGGTCTTTGGATAGGAAATGGTTGACTCCAACACGTCGAGACAGTCAAAGCTCTGCCCAGATTCTTAGGGTCCAAACGAGGATGTATCTTGACCTTTGGATCACCCGACCGATCGAAAATTTCACAGTTGTCTGGCGAGAGACACCGCCAGAAAAGAACTTCAGAAAATATTCATCGCTCCGCACAGATTTGTAGTGGAACATTATCGAATCTAGTCATAGAAGAAGTGAACAAAGGTTTCGAGCGGCTTGATGATAATTGCAGATTATAATGGGAACGAAAAAAAATAATTAACACAAAATTAGGATACGAAAAAATGAATTAGGTTGGGTTGAATAAAGTCTTCGTCGAACCGAATATCCTGAAATTGCTCCAATACCGATTGCTGATTATGAAAACCCAAAACCCCGATAGAATCAGCTGATCGTTGGAATAAATATAACTATAACTCACATCGATACTTATCTCTGATGTCAAAAATCCAATACTCCGAGTCAATAAACTGATCAACGAATGAATATCGCTAAAAACTAAACGCTCACAATAAAAAATGATGGAATACTGCATATTATTAGTAAAATTTCGCTTATAATTGATTTATCTGATCGCTATGAACCAAATGACGTGAACACTCATAAACCTTTTTCGTTGAATACGAGAGTGAGTGGGAAGTGCCTCATGCAAGAACACGTAGCTAGTGTAGCGTTCTTGCTACACTGCCTAAGGCTGATTTTTTTTGTGGTGACTTCATTGTTTTTAGACTTTACATTATACAGGCGAATATATCGAACTGGACAAATTATATGGGATGTTCTCAATTTTGAGTTCATCGGACCAGGTGAACTGAATCAATTAATCATTGGTCCTTACCCAGGAGAGATTGTTCCTCTATTTGAGCGTGCAAACGTTGCTGAGGCCGAAAAAAACCTATAGAATGAATAAAATTTATGTCAGGTTCTTTTTTCGATTTTCGTGAGGCGTGCACACTCGGATAAAGGAAGGAATTGAAGATGAATTAATTGATCTGGTTCGTTTAGTCTGATATATTCACCGGCATGAAAAACCTGTTTCTTATTCAGTGATTATTAATTTTCTATTTCTCTTGTGAAGCTTACACATTCATCACTATTCACTTCTCAATTATTTAATGAAATATGTATGAAGATAAAAGTCGATAATACATCATTTATCTGTACAGATAATAGTAAAAATCCTAACATTCATGAATAGGCTTGCATTTTTATTTCCTGATCCGTCCTCAGGTCACACCATGTTCTATTCTAAGTTCTTCTCATAACCAGTTAAATCAGTTAAATTTTTTTTCTCAACAGGTCTCGTCGATTTCTTTACATCTTTGAATTGCCAACAGGCTTTGTATGGATTTTCTGCTTCGTGTTGAAAATTTATGGAAATAATGAAAAAATTTGGGAATCTTGCCACGATTGTAATAAGGGCTTGACTTAATATGTATGTACTGACTGACCAAAGATTGCTTGACTGATCAGCACTCTCTTCTTTTTCTCAGGCTTTCTGCTTCGCATGTAGCGAAGTAGCGTAACAATAGGATTATACTTTTCTCATCGTGACATCATAACCTTGTCATATCCACTGCTCGGAACTCAATTTTGTTTGGCACAGCTTGTTCCAAACCTGTACACCTACAGCTCAATTACAAAGTGAGAATAAATAATATGGGAATGATAAACAATCTGTTGAATAATTCAAGCACCATAGACGGTGAATAGGGCTTTTCTGTTATCGATATTCTTGATTAATAAATTTATCATGCAATGGATTTTAGATTGAGCATCGAAATATGGTCTCTGTGATTATTTGTTGACATACAAGAAGTATGTCGCTGTGTTCAAATAACTGATTGCAAGTTCGTATGATGTTTGCGAGAATCGGACTAGTTCATTGGAGTTAGAAGTACATTTTCAATGAACCGAGATCTTGAGGTCACGAAGTGTACTTGGATCATTAGTTCCGAGCATCCGCAGGCATACCTTCAGTCAGGAACGTTGTTTCTTCCAACGAGCAATGATATTCGTTCTACGCAATCAATGTATGATTGTCCGAATCCAGGAAATACTCTACAAGAACAGACCAAATAACATGAGCAACGGTGAGAAATCATTTTGTCGCCATGTACTAGTTTAGCTTTTATATTCTAAAAGTGACAGTATTTCACAGTTTTATTGAATATCTACTCAAGTATTTACTTACAGCTGAGTTGTGATCAATTTGTTCAGTTTCGTCAGCTTTGTTCTCGTACTCAAAACGAATGTTGTAGTAATCATTGTTTCTTGTGATGTAAGAATTGTAACGACCGTCTTGGAATGCCGGCTATTCTGATATGATCTGACTCTGCGTACCCGTGTTTTGATCTGGAGTACTCTGACAGATCTGTTTCACAAATAATATAGTATATTGTACAACGCGTGCGGGAAGTTGGTGATTCTCGATGAGTGAGAGTATGGCACACGAGCCGCAGACGAGTGTCGACATGCTCGCACGATTCGGGGATCGACAACCCGCACGCGTTGCACACCATACTTTTTGTAACCCCTTGCAATGGGTAGTTCGATTTCGCCGCCGCGGCACTCGGCACTCTAACCTGAGCGTGGCGTAGCGCAGCGCACACGATCGTAGTTACCAAGTATCTCGTCTGATGGCGCTAGCTAACAGAGTCTCGCTGCGACTAACGTGCGGAAATAAATATCACTCAACGCTTAATCCGACGTCTGCTATATTACTTCACGCTCTCCGCCTAGCGCAGTGATCGACAACTGCGCGCACTTTCCGCGGTGCGCGAAATCGAACTTCCCATGCAAGTGTTGCAAAAAGGACTATAGCCTATACCGAGCCTTTCTGAGGAAACGAAACAAACCCTCTCTCTCCCTCTCGCAGGTATGCCTGAGGTAGGCCTGTGGAAGGGGAAGGGTTTGTTTCGTTTCGTCAGAAAGGCTCAGTAGGTACCGTTGTCTAACCCCGCCTCCCCGATCAATAATCACCTTTGGAAGGAACCCGCCTTCAAAATGGCGGAATTAAATCGCCTGTCTGTAATAAATATCAAAAGGACTTTTTGCTTATATAATATCGTAATGGCAAAAGGTCGTACCTATATTTTTTGGAATAATATTATTCAGGCTAGAAACCCGACGATTCGTTCATGAACTTTGAAAGAACCCCGCACAAACCTTATGGCAACTGGCTTTCGGCGAAAAGTGCCAAAAAATTGAGTTTATGTAGTTCTGGGGGTCTTGATTGATAGTTACCATTGACACAATGCGCGGAAATCAATTTTTCAGAAGTTAGGAGGGTTCGAAAGTCGAGACTTTCAGCTATATAAACGCGTGGTGATCACTCGTCGATCGACTATGCGTGACGTCATGCATGAAGGATCGCAAAGACTTCTGAACTAAATCGGCCTCAAATGACTTCACAATCTCAACCAAAAGTGAGTCTCGTCGTCTATATTGAGTACTTCGAAATGAGATGAAAATCGGAAAAAAAATCAACCACAATCAAGATGATAAAAGTATTCATTTTCAATAATAATAATGCCCAAAAGTTATCAACAATTTGTTTAAAAAAATCATTGTTTAACAAATTTTCTGGTAACGTTTTTTTTTCATCTCAAATGAATGCCCTAATTTTGCTGAGTACACATGAATTTTTTAAGAATTTTGTCACTATTTTGAAATTTCCGTTTTCGAAAATTTACAAGCTTTGTAAAAAAAATCGGGATTTTGGATATGTTTTTGTGAAAACGATGTAGATTACAATCCCGAAGTTTCCGGAGTGTGGAAAAAATAGTTTCGTCAATACAGCCTTTAAAAATTTTCAAAAACGGAAATTGCAAAATAGTGACAAAATTCTTAAAAAATGCATTTGGGTTCGGAAAAATTAGGGCAGTTTTCTCAGATGAAAAATCAAAAACGTTACCAGAGAATTTGTTGAACAATGATTGTTTAAACAATTTATTGATAACTTTCGAGCATTATTATGATTCAAAATGAATACTCTTATCACGTTTATCACGGTTGATTTTTTTCCGATTTTTATCTTATCATAAAGTACTCAATTTGCCGACAAGAATCATTTTTTTACAGAGATTGTACGGCCAATACATCCTTAATTGTTAAATTTCGTATTAAAAATGTTTTTTTTCTAACTTTACTTTCCTTCTGCGATTTTAGACACGCGATATCAAACTTTGATATAGTTACGCCGACTATTCGCATAAAAGGTTCCCCGGTGCGTCGGTAGGTATTTTCAGAAAATATAGAACTGGTGTAAAGAAAAAGAAAAATAATCAATCATTCAGCGTTTCGCATCATAGTCGAATCGCACTTGCTTCTCGCTCTTCAATTTATTACCCCCAAAAAGCACCTCTAGTGGAAAAACCTTTCGCCAAGTACATTAATGTGATCCACCTACAAAAAATCTATGAAAAAAAAACCTGCCTCCAACAAAAAATATTTCTTCAAAAATACCTACCAACAAAAATTCGTTTTGTACGAAACTCTACTGTAAAAACTCGTGAGACGCAAAGATAAATTGAAAGAACGACCATTTAGAAAATTCGATGAAATATATTGGTAGTTCAAAGCAGAAGGTCGTATCCGCCCGACTTACGACCCTTTGCACTTACATTTTTCGATCTCGTAATTTCAATTGATCTATACGCTTCGAACGTTTTCAGAGCGATTGGCGTGAAAAAAAATAATTATACGACTTCATGCCAGTGTAAACATTAACACGTCGTATAATGGCACTTACGTCCTTATGTCATTAGACACGCGACATACGTTACCAATGTTTTGTTCATCGCCTACGGTAAGTTATCGACCTGGTAGGGGGTGTCTCTGCTGTGTATAAATACGACAGATCGGACGAATTCTAACCAGAAACCTATTTCTAACGAAGTAAGTGGCTACCTTCAACATGAACAAGATCGTCTGTCTTCTTGTCGCCTCATTGGTGTGCGTCGGTGTTGCCAGCGGTAAGTTACAGACCAATAGCACATGCTCGAACGTTCTAGTTTCCAATATAATGAAACCTCACTTATCCTTATTTCAATCGGGTACGCTAGAAAATACATACATATAAGTGAGAATAACGTAAAAAAAAAATTAATTGAGAGTCAAGTGGTTCGATAGCTTCCACGTCCGCATTGCAATTATTCACACACATCATCAACAGGTGAAAAAAAACCTGTTCTATAGATAAACGTAGAAATATTTTTGCATCAAGGAGTAAAATATTCTCGATACAACAAGGATACAATATTCAATCCGAGGATATTTGAATTATTGATTTCAATTCCAACTGAACGTATATCGAAAGCAATCAATTTTTGAAGTGTTGTGTCACGAAATATCGCGTGTCTAATCACATGAGGACGTATGCGTCATTATACGACGTTTTGCTGTTTGTAATGGCATAAAGTCGTATAATTTTTTTTTTTTCACGCCAATCGCTCTGAAAACGTTCGAAGCGTATAGATCAATTAAAATTACTAGATCGAAAAATGTAAGTGCAAAAGGTCGTAAGTTGGGCGGATACGACCTTCTGCTTTCAACTACCAATATTTGTTATCGTTTTTTTTTTAATTGTCGTTCTTTCAAATTATCTTTGCGTTTCACGAGTTTGTACAGCTGTTTAAAAAAAAAATCGTGAGAAATAAAAAAAAATCAAAATGGCGCTCACGACCTTCTGCGTTTAAATATCAATATTTTCTATCGAACTTTTTTAAATGGTCGTTCTTTCAATTCTTTTCGTTTTACGAGTTCTTACAACTATTTGGAAAAATTATTAAAAATCATGAAAAAAAATGGTGCTTAGGACCTTATGCCATCCCTACTGAAAAAGATCCTGTAAAATATTACATGGAAAAGTACACAATAAATTGCATGATAAATTTTATAAAGTTATGACTGGATTCCTGATACGAATTATCTGGTACTTTATCATATGATTTTTGTTCTAACCATTATGTTGTACAAATACACATAATTTATTACATAATTTACCGTAGGATGTTTTACATGATCAGATTTTATGATAGAAAAAAAGGGGGGACACCCGAGTCGGGATCGAACCGTGGTCCTTTGAATTTGGAAGCAGTAACGCTACTTTTTTTTTTTTTGAAGAAGAAGAAGAAGAAGAAGTTTTATTTGTTTTTGGTTGTACAGATTGGGTATGTTAGGTACAAATAAACATTACAAAAACCTCAAAGTAGTTGGGTTTGGTATTGGGAAGGGTGGCTTTAGTTTTAGGCACTCTCCTTTCTATTTGTCTGAGAAATTGATCTCTGTAATTAGTTGCGTAGGTGTGCTATGTTATGCTGTTAAAGCGGTTCTGGCGAGCTTTGAATGTGGTTGGGGGGTATATAGGTTGGGTGGGAAAGGCTCCAAGGGTTGGCTGGAGAAAACCACTACATCTTCATATTGGGGTAGGGGTAAGGATGGGAAGTTGGGGGTGTTCTTAAAATTAGTTCATTATGTACATATTTACATTATTTACATTTGTGTTGGTGTGTGAGTGTGTGTGTGCGTGGGTGTGTGAAAGTGTGTGTGTGGGTATGTATGCTGATTAGCTATTGGAGCGGGATTTGGCATATTCAGTGCATCTGATTTTGAGTTTGTCGTGGTGTTTGGAGTTCGCGTTCGTCCACCAGTATTTCTTATGATTTAATCTGCTAAAGTTGTAGATGTCGATGTCTGGGAGGGCTGTAGAGTAAGCGAATTTGCTGTCGTCGGTCATGTCCTCGTTTCCTGTCCATGCAATGCGTTTATTTGCCCGGTTTCTCCGCCAGTGGTATACAAGCGGTGTGTTAGTCTCGTTTTGTATTTGTCCTAGGTGATCAAAGATAAGAAATGATTGTGGTTGTAGGTATCCGGTACGGTTCATGGGTATGTGTGTTTGTGGGTCAGTGTTTGCGAGTGTTTTGATCAAGTCGTTGTTCGTTGAGGGGATTTTACTGTAGTAATTTCTGGTTAGGGTCAGTATGAAGTTGTCAATTCGGGGGATGCCGGCTTGTTGGTATAACGTTTTATTGCTGGTCATGTGTTGGTAATTTGAGTGCGCTGATCTGTAGTTGTTGAGGCATGATCTGAGGCAGGCTCTTTCAAGCATCCTGAACTGGTCCATAAGTGCGGCATTAATGTTTCATAAGATAGGTGCGGCGTAGGTGATGATGGGCCGTATTAATAGTTGGTAGCAGATTACTTTTGCTTTGTATTCCAGCTGTCTATTGTGGAACAGTCTGCCATTTGCTTTTATTGCTTTTTTGGCTTCATCAAGTTAAGTGTTATGATGAGAGTTGCCGCGGATTAAATGATCGATGTGGTATCCCAGGTATTTTACTATTTTAGCAGTCACGCTACCGCTTGAGCTACGGTACTTCATGGTAATGTAACGAAGTTTGAGGTTCATAAGCATTGACATGATTGTGATTGATTTCAGTTTCCTCACGGAAATTGGAACTCGTAGAGCTAAAACTCATGTAAAACATCACACAATAAATTAGATGATTAATTATGTGTATTTGTGCTACGTAATGGTCAGAACAAAAATCATGTGATAAAATACATGATAATTTACAACATTCTTAATTTACATGATAATTCATATCATGAATCCAGTCATAACTTTATGAAATTTATTATTCACTCTTTCATGTAATATTTTACAATATCTTTTTCAGTAGGGATTAGACACGCGCTTTCAACAGCACACTTAACATTTTGTAGCACGTATGTTCTGCAGATGGTGAGATTCATTGAATCGTTAAAAATAAAAAACCATGCGTACGTCATCACGATATAGATAAAATGTGTGTTTTGAACGTTATGCTCTTTGTTTGGAACCATTTTATTCTCTACATTTTATGCTACACGGAAT
>JAFFZH010011394.1:0-13567 GCA_018420115.1 Euura saliciscinereae
AAAAAAAAAATTACTCTATATATGAATTGAAATATATATAAATTGAAATATATTAGAGCCTCAAAGAAGGGAATTTGAGCTCGTAACAAAATCGAAACACGAAATTCAAAAATGAAAAATGAATTGATGAGTACGAAGTGAATGAAAAACAAAATATGAACCCGATTAAATATGACAAAATTGATATCAATTTTGCGTAAAATCGTTTATTGGAAAAAATTAGAACAAAGAATTATATTGATCGATAAGTGGATGAAAAATGGAAAGAAAGTAAATCGATGTGGGAATATATGTGTATGTGTGTGTGTGTGACGTGTGTGAATATTAAAAAGGAATGAAAGGCGGGAAGCCTGAAAATGAGCACAAACAATATTTTTTTTTTAACCAATTAATTTTATAAGGTGAGAAGATTCGTTGATATCAATCATACAAATCGCTTACGATCATTAATGAAACGTAGAAATTCATATATTATTGTGAAAGAATTGAAAAAAAAAAAATTTTTTTGACTGGATTATTCAAAGTTAACTATATGACGTATCGAGAAGAGATATAAGGTATAGATGTGCGAGTTACTAGTGTAGGTAGTACGTTACTTTATTGTATTATTTTTTTTCAACGTACTTAATAAGCTTGACGAGAAAACTGTTTTTTTTTCTTTCTTTCTTTTTTATAACCACCTTTATTTTCATTATTATTATTATTTTTTTAATCTGTTATTGGATATTAATGCAATAATCATTTTATTTCATTCCTTACATATATTATACATATTGTATATAAAATGCTAATTTTTTATTTTTTTTTTATTTCATTACCCAATTCCAATTGATTTATTACAGATTTCCGATTTACCGACATTGAACAAAGTGAAAAAAATTCAATTAATTATAATTCAAAATTCTAATCGAATTAAACTTTTTTTTACAGAAGTAAAAGAAAATATGTCAAAATTTATAGAATTTTCTCAGTGATATATTGCAGAAATAGGATCCTCAAACGTCAGAGAATTTTCAAATTCAATTTTAATTAAAAATCTAACCAATTTATTCCGAAATGTTTAATTGGTGAAGAATTCGAAGAACGTGATTAATTTTTAGCTTTGATCCAAATTTTCTATCATTAAAGAGAAAAAGAAATGACAGCAGTTGAGAATCAATAAAAAAAAAAAAAAGAAATGGATCGAATAAAATAGCTGTAATTAATTAGTAAGGCTCAACGTTAATTTTGTTTGTTTCTTTCTTCACTTATTTATTTATTATTATTATAATTTTTCAATTATAATTATAATAAAATGAGAGGACGAAAAATGAATTGAACAATTTGGAAGGTAGGTACGTAACTCTGCATCTATACGATATCTTTTGTTCAATAATTCCTCGAAGTAATACTAATCACCTTGAAATTGTTATTGAAAAAAAAAAAAAAAAAATAGTAGAGTGAAAGAAGGAGGATTGATAAACGATAATTTCAATGCAAGAATTTAGACGCCGATCTCACGTTGACCGCATCTATGATAATTAATTAATTAATTGATTAATTTCATTTAATTTAGGTGTCAACTGCGTCTGATGAACTATTATAAATAATATCAACAATACCGCACAATCTTTCTTATTCTTTTTTTCTTTTTTTTTCTTCAATTTCTTGTTGGACGATTTTTTTTATCGATAAAAAAATAATCAATTTTTAATAAAATAATACTTTGATAATTTCAAACCGCGTATACTTAACGAATAATAATTTTTTTTTATTGATCGATTATATTTACAATTAAATTTTTATGTTTTTCTTCCCTCTCTCTTTTTTACGATAAATTGATAAAAATAATTGATAGTTATTTGTTTAAATAATCGCTTCATTTCTTGTCTTCAGTAATCGTCTACTACTAATAATAGGAATCTTTTCAATTATTGTATTCAACTATTTAATCATCATTGTGCCGTTCAATATTTGAATATTACAAACAAAACAAAAAAAAAACAGTCTAATCTGGGCCCACGACAATATTGTAACGTATTACATACATATATTGATGAAATATATTACTATAATAAAGTGCCACTTTTGCCACTTTTGTAAAGTGTCACTGAAAAAAGAAAAACATGATAAAAAGTGACAATCTGCTGCCGAAGTGCCTAGCTGTGATCTTTTGCTACCAAATTTTTTCATGATTGATGAATTATGTACCTTACAAGAAAGAAAGTGAAAAAAAAAAAATAAATAAATTGAAAATGATTCTATTCGAATAAAATTGATAACAAAAAAAGAATGAAAGAAACTTTTTAAAAAAGGATTTTTTATAGAGTCTTTTATTAGATTGAAAAAGTTTTTACCATCATACCGCCTTAATATATATACATAAATTTACGATACGGATATGTATCACAAAAATTAAGAAAATGAAAGTTGCTGTTTATACAGGGTGTCTAGCTGTCAGGGAAATCTGGGAAAACCGGGAAATGTCAGGGATTTCGCACACGTATCTGGAATTTTTCAATTTTTTTTTCCTCCATTTTGATAGTTGTAAGATTTTGAAAATATCTGATTGATGTGACCATTATTTTGAGAAATAACTCCCAACCCAAATCTCTTTATAGTTTAAGAAAAAATGTCTCATATCAAAATGAGGCCAAATTGAATTGAGCGAAGAAATTGAATATTTCAACTCAACTTTGATCATCATGAATTTACAATAAAAAATGGAAAAGTCATGTCAAGGAATTTGCTATTCAATTGACGCCAGACACCCTGTTTGAAAATATATCGATGGTGATATGCCAAAATGTGCTTCTTTGTTGTTATATAACAACCAAAAAACAAAAAGGAGTCATAAAAAAAAAAAAAAAACAATAAAAATAAGCGTGCTTTTGAATCGAAGTATAATTTAGTACTAATTAATTAGTCAAAATTGACGATACACGTTAAAATTTATACATACATAGATAAACACACACACATACACACACATATACGCATGAGCGCATACATACATGTACACATATTGGACATGTCTACAAATATATGAAAACAAATTTTAAGTATGTATTTACAAATATATAAGAAGTATATATAATATGAATTATAGACCGTGAACTGCAAGGAAAAAAAAAAGAAAAGAAATATATGTATTATACATACTTATTGAAAAATATACAAAATTAACGAAAATAAAAAATAAATTGAATTAAAATTCAAGTGATGTTAAGTATATTGAGCGAGATGATTATTATAAATTCTCATAACTACAACAAGACATATTAAATATAGTATATGTATATTTACAAAATAAAATATATAATTATTGATCAGACACATTGAAACCCTACTAAAAATTTTGATTTGATAAATCATATGATGTTATGAACGAAATCATCATGTCCATTCATCATATCATTTACTTTGTGATTTCGTACAGATACATAGAAAAATCACATGATGAATGATATTAGGCAAGCATCAGCAGATATAATGTATCAAAAATCATATAGTTTAATCATGTAATTTGTTTTATATTATATCTGATGAGTCATGCCCATATGAATTATCACGTGATTTTTTACATATATTGGTTCAAATTCACAAGATAAATCATATTGTGAATGGACTAGATGATTCCGTTCATAACGTTACATGACTCATAAAATCAACGTTTTCGGTATAGAGTATGTATACTTTTTACATATATACATATATTGAGCGTTTTTTTTTCTGTTTTGTTTGTTTCATTCTGTTGTCTAATCAAAAGAGAAAAAAAAATTATATGTGTATGGTCGTCTTTCAATTTTATCGCTTCACGGTATAAATATTAGCAATTGACTTATTCTGTGTATTTTATATTTTATTTTGTTATGTTATGTTATTTGCAATAGTATGTAATGTTAGAATAAGGATCATCTATCAAGTATATATAAATAAAAATATTAGGTACATACATATGTTCGATGTATAACAATTATGTGCGATAAATATAAATATTGTTTTATTATTTCAGAGTAAAAACAGTGCAAAAAAAAAACAACAATATATGATTCCATATCTTCCTTTCATATATACGTTCTCTTATATTATTTCGTAATGATATATATATAATTATTAAGTGTTATTATTATTGTAGTCTGTGAATGAAAATTTTTTGTCTCACACACTCATTTGACAAGGTATAATATTAAAGTCTTTCCTCTGTGTCTCGCAATTCAGCAATTATACATACCTATATAGTATATAGCGATATACCGTAGTTGTTGCACTTTTTGTACATATTATCATAATTCACACTTTCATCAAAGTGAAAATAAAAGTAGTACCTATATACTAGACAGACAGTGAGTAAACCACAGAGTTTATATTTTTGTCGATCATATAATATATAACACATATAGACACATCGTCGCGTGTATTTTACTTTTTTTTTTCTTTTGCTTCTCGAAAATGAATATATTCACACCTGCACTCGTCGTCATCCAGTGTATAATTTTCGTTCATCGAATTTCTATCCTTGTATCTTATTATTTCCATCAATATTCACTCCAGGAGTAAGCGTGTACTTATATCGGATCGTGAATGATGTGAGGTATGATAAGTTTTTCATTTATACCGACTAGATTTACTTTCTGATCGATATCGATGTGAAATATCGTTTTGGAAGTGTGAATAAGTGTTCGTTTATCATTTGTCCGATACAACACCGCGTTGCTTCTTACAACCTGCCATATTGATAAATGTAACAATCGATTAACACAGTTCTATGCGGTGAATGGGAAGAAAAAAAAATACAAGAGAAGTTAATTATCGCGTGGAATAACAACGATCGTCATTTTCACATATGTATTAGGTCAATTCGTTATTATTAGACGATGCAAACATCGCGCTTTTGGCACGTTACTATTGAGCATAAATAATATGTGGGTGTGGTTCGGTTATTCGCAAACTCGACACACTTTTACAACTCATATTCCATTTTTATTTTTATTTTTTTGTCTTGTGGAGAATTTTGGAATTCATATTATAAAAATATTTTTGATACATGAAAAGCTAAACAAGAAACTGTTTAGAATTTTGTTATCTAAATAATTCTAGAATCACCGAACCGATCAAAGCGAAATTCTAATCAGACCCAAGTTTGGAAAAGGTGCGTCGATATAGTTGAGACCAAAAATCACCAAAATCCACCTTTCGTTTGATTTTCGGGGTGATTGAAGACAGAAAAATAGGAAGTTGGATGAATATCATTGAATATAAAATAGGTATACAGTTTATTTAAAAAAATGATTTTCTACTAAAAAATTTATAACTTTTTCAATTTTCAATATTTGTTCGCAAAAATTTAGAATGATATTCTTGAGTTATAGTACTTTCATAAAAAAAAATAGTTTGAGACGGTGTCTTTCAAAAAGTATATTTATTTTGACGGTTCAACTCGATGATCCGGGTTTTGAAAGGATAAAAGAATAAAACATGTTTATTTATACAGTTTTATGTTTTTTTTCCTATTTACTGCTCGTATTATTCGATCGAAAAACGAATCCGGGTCAAATTGACACCCAGTCTGATTGTTACAGATGAATTGATTACTCAAGGTCATTTTTTTACGTCTAGATCTTCTCTCAACTCTGAAAGACGTCTTTTCGTCTCTTATAGACGTTTTTAATAGTTTAGACAACACTTTAGACGTCCATACGACGACTTTGAGTTCTGTGCCGTCTGGCATATTCCGAATCGCAATGACACCGCGTAGCGGGCTGCAGCTTGAACCTCTATTATATATTCAGTCTGTCTCAGCTGATCTTCGCGTCTCCTCATTGGTCGGTTTCGAACTCTCTTATTTATCCCTGATGTTTACCGACAAGACACGAGGTGCGGTGTGTCTCGCTGACGTTACAACTAAAGCGAGGCGAAACGATGATGACCTTTACGCCTCTAGGCCTGTATCTCCGTTTTCAATAAGCTCCTCCTTCGGGCTCTCGGAGTCTCTGAGTAGTCATTTGTTTTCAGTCGCATTGCTTCTCGGCGCGGATTTCATCCGCTATGCCAGCACCAGACTGACGAATACGCGGATACGACGATCGCGTGGTACCGCAGTCACCGCAAACCGCGAAGAGCGCGCCGATTCTATAACTAGGTGCTGCTCACCGCTCAGTTTCAGTTAAACCATCGTCGAAACAGGTGCGTTTCTCGCTCAGCTCTTCGTTTCCGCCACGTATAATCGTTACGATACATACGCGAAAAGTGAGTTTACTCGACTCCCCGATACAGACGCGAGGGATTAGACGCAGGTCAGCCCGTTCGGGGTTCCAGGGTCGGTGCTGCGACGAGCGTCGAACCCATGGAGAACCAACGGAAAAAGAGAAAATTGGTGAGTAAATTAGTTTAGTTTTATTACCCCTAGGGTGTAGTAATGAAAACAAAATAAGAAAATAAATGATACAGATGAGGTAGAACTGAAAATCAAGAATTTTACAAGTAAATTAGAATATTAATTGCAAATGTATAAAAAAATTACTTAGAATTGAATAAAAGAAAAAAAAGTAGAGCTCGAGTTTGAAAAAAAGAGACACTTCACATTTGATCGACGTCACCGCGAAGAGTAGAGTTTATATCACAACAATTTATTGTTACGCGAGTTTATGAACAGGATTTATGGACAGTTGAGTGCGGAAAATTTGATCCGTGGGTCTGATCGAGAGGCTAGTGTTTCGTTTATTTGAATCCGTCGATTCGGTGCGTGACTTTGATTGACTGGCATCATCATCACAACATGCAGTCACCGTTGTATCAACGGTTTTCGGATATTTGAATTTGAATTTGAACACAGACTGTAAGTCTTCGAATTCGTAGCGTGTTTATTATCGTGTTTATGAATATAATGATACACAGTGAGATATTTGAAATTCAAGGTTTCGTTGGGATTGACGGGTGATTTTGAATTCTAGATGTCAAGAGACTCGGTAGAGTCTCGCGCCAAGTACATTGAAGAAAAGTTTTTTGATACTTTATACATTCTCAGACAGCGCAGAATTGAATGTTGTCTAAATGTTGTCGAAGGGAAGACAAATTTCCCATTTTTTGATACATAAATGTTGTCTCAATTCTGAAAAAGATGTTTTAGGGCACAAAAGTCGTCTAAATGTTGTCTTAAATTATGAAAGTCCCATTATTTGATGCCTAAATGTTGTCTTGAGTCCGAGGAAGGTTTCTTAGGGCACAAAAGTCGTCTAAATGTTGTCTTAAATTATGAAAGCACCATTATTTGATACCTAAATGTTGTCTTGAGTCTGAAAAACGCCTTTCAGAGTCCAGAAGGCGTCTGAATGTTTGTCTTAAATTATGAAAGTCCCATTCTTTGATGCTTAAATGTTATCTTGAGTCTGAAAAAGGTCTTTCAGGGTAGAAGAGGCGTCTAAATGTTTTCTGGAATTAAGAAAGACTTCTTTCAGGGCACGAAGACGTCTAAATGTTGTCTTAAATTATTAAAAACATCTTTCAGGGTCCAAAAAGGCGTCTAAAATGATGTTTCAACTCTTACAAGCGTCTGTTAAGGTCCAAAGACGTCTAAATGTTGTCTGAACTCTGAAAGACATATTTGAGAGTCTAAAAGACGTCTGAATGTTGTCTGAAATTGTGAAAAACGTATTTGAGAGCCTAAAAGACGTCTAAATGTTGTCTGATATTATGAAAACAATTCAAATAAATTATGTCTCCTAGATTTAAGACCACATTTACACGTCTTTTGGATCCTGAAAGACTTGTTTCGACCCTAACAGAAGCTTACTTACTTCAATATTCGTTATTAATGAAGATCTATGAATATATTCGTGAATAACTCTTCATATTCAAAGTCTTGTTGCATGAAAATAAAAAAAAAAAAAAGAAACTAACAAAAATAGCACAAAAATGTTCCAATTTACTTATAAATCTGTAAATCAGTATAAAAGACATTTTCTCTGCTCTGACCTTATCCAGAATATACATACGGGGATTATTGTATTGAGTTTATAATATTGTCATAAAAACCGTTACCATATTAGTTCACACGTACCAACGTAGGTATAACGCATCTCCCAAAAGATAAAAAAATATATACAGTATAGGTATAACCCACATTCGAAGTTTAAGTGGTTCGGTATCGGGGTACCCGTTCGATGTACGTTGCATTTCATCGCGCGTTATCTTTATGCGGGACGCGTATCACCCGTGTTGGCTCTGGGTTACACTAACACGTAACACACTTGTAAAAATCGCCGCTTTATTAAAGCTACACGTAGACAGATAAAATAGAAAAACAAATAAAATAAATAAATAAAGACATGTTGGATTGGCAAAGAGTGATATTCTGGTCGATATTTAGTAGCGATATTTATTATATTCCGAATATCGATGCTATGGAATTCAATTGTTGATTTTTCGTACTCGATCTCGGTGCAGATTTTTTTTTTTGTTTTCAGTGTGAAAAGAAATTGATGCTAATTTTTGCTAATTCAAGGAATTCGAAAAATGGTCGGGGGAAAAGTCAAGGAATTTTATGACGATACGAAACATGACAGAATAAAAGATTCCCAGCGATTTTTTTTGTCTTCCTCGAGCGGAAATCAACAATCAATGGAAATAGTAGCAAAACTTGTATATAAATTATGAATGAAAAATTATTCTCCAAATTTCAGTCATGGAAAAATTGTAATTTGGTCAGCAAAAGTCAAGGATATATTGTTTTTACTCTTTATCATGGCCACCACGTTCGAAAAAATGATTTTTACTTCATCAGAAAGAAAAGATTGGCTTGTAAATTAAACTATACTATTTTTCATGATAAAATTGGATTTTAATATAAAAAAAAAGTGTATTTCGTCAATTTTCTTTATTAATTATTCAATTAATAATATATCCATAGCGTCGATATATTGGCATCGATATAATACTTTTACACGACCTTGACACATGATTTTTTTTTAACTATCACTAGATTTTTCTGTAGTTTTTACAAACCAGAAGAAAAAAAAACATGACATCTCTCATTTAACACGGTTATTTGTTTTTCCGTGTAAATTTCCAATTTTATCTACAAATTTATATAATCAACAATCATTCATGTATAGTTAACATTTTTTTTTTATTTACTGACTTGCTCTAGTTGAACTTTTTGCTACTGTTCATTAGTCTATCATATATATATATATGCATACATCCACATATTTGGTAGAAGCTATACATAGCAAGAGGGCAACAATTTCGAAAAATAGTGTCTCGACTATTTCATAGGTATTTCATAAAACGACTGGCGCAACTATTTCATGGATTTCCTTTCGCTATAACATGTCATCTAATTTTCACGCTAATAGACATGTTCTCGTGTAGTTGCGGTGAGTTTATATATACCTACAGAGATACGGATAGGAATCGTAGAAAGCTGTCAACAACTCTGATTGTGAGCGTTGACCTTTTCGATAACTTTCAACCAGATTATTATTGTTGTCATCTCGGTATATTCTCATATCCTAGAAACACACGAAACTCTCTGTTTTCGAACGCGATTTCATATATACAGCGTAGTTCATTCACCTCTGCCACCCCGAATAACTCGGTTATCATCGATTGTATACAGAAAATTGTTATATGGAAAATTTGTTACATTTGAAGGGGGAAAATGAGTTTTCGAAGCGAATGTCACCTCAAGGTCATATCTTCTGAGATTTCGGTGGTTGCGATGTTTTTTTCGAATGGGACCACCTCTTTTCTTGCTCACTAAGAGGAAGCTGACGTCAAAACGCGTCCAACCATATGCAACAACGTGACCTTCGAATGACCTACGGCCCTAAAATTCATGTGTTACAAAAAGTTATTTGGGGAGGCAGAGTTAAATGGACCACCCTGTAGAAATTGTTTTTCTTATCCTATGAAACTGAATTCGGAATTTTTATGTACCTATGCGAATGACTATCTAAAAGCCTCGATTTTATGACTCGTGACTTTCGATATTTATCCATCTACGAATTAATATGTAAAAGCGTCAAGAGATTGATGGATATTTATAAACGATTTTTCTAACACATAATAACGTATAAGAAACAGAAGAAAAACTTTTTGTCTTCCTCATTCCATTAGCCATATTGTTACTTTTTTTTCTAACGGTTCAAGTCAAAGGTTCAAGGTCAGCTTCTCTCTTTAACATCGTATCTTCTTAGGAGGGGGAAAAAATGACTGTGGATTTGACTGACTCAATTATCTTTGTTTAAAGTAATCAATTCTTCTTCTTTTTTTTTTTTCGATTCACGATTATAATTACTCGATAATTCAACTATAGTTAATATTTGGAATATTTATAATCAATTTTGCACATTAATTATCCCATAAATTGAAATGAAATTAACGATGATTACAGAAATTAAAGAAAATCAACGATAAATATTAAACTATTATCATTATTATTATTATTATCATTGTTATTAGAATTCGTGCGATATTGAATTAATTGAGGTACAAATTTCGAGTTTTTGATCTTGAAAAGCTATAGGAATAGGTATTGAAATAAGAAATTTGATATTGAAGAAACTTGGACTTTTTTTGCGGTAATATTCGATCAATTTTCGAATATCCATTCAATAATCAATAATCCAATTAATTTGCGATAATAGAAATTTTCATTTCTATTTCTAGACTGGTTTCGAATTCGAAATTGATATTTGCATTCCATAAATTCTGTAGAAATAAATTCAAAATAAATAAATAAATCTCGATTACCTTTCGACTGATCGTGAGATAATCGTTCGATTGACTGGTTAATTAACGATTGTGACTCGGTGAGCCGAGTTCCTCGCGCGGGATAAGATCTTACGTCACGATATACGTATCCCCGTACCTCGCGAGTGCTAAACGTTGAATGTTAAACGCTAATGTCTGATTTAAACTATCAATTAAAAAATCACAGTCTCAACTATGACGCAATAATTCCTCCGAGTTTGTTTGAACGGTGAATTATTATAGGAGAATATTAAGGTTTGGCAATCTGATAAACGCTAAAAGCTATAGTCACGGTCTTTGGCATGCAGATAAATGCTATTGGGAATATTTCTACAAACCTTTTACGCAACGTCGACACGTGGACGCGTTACATTCTGTTTTCCTTTCGTTTTCAATATCTAATCACAGACCTGCAATATTCTCCCCTCTTTTTTCCACGTCGTTGGGTATAAACGACTTTTTAGGTGTCTAAAAAATGAGAAAAAAAATTCATTACGCATCGAAAACTTGACTTTCTTAAAAATCACACGATTATGTCTATAGACGTCTCATTTTCTTGGGAGAACAATTCTTCATCATGTGAATGAGGGAAACTGATCCTGTGATAAGTTATCGTCAGTTATCGAAATTTAGCGACAATCTAGTGACTCTTTTGCTGATAACTAGGTCCAAAAACTTTCTTTTTTAATTTCCCTCGTCGATTTGTAATGAACTTTGGATAAGATATAAAAAATTTCTGTTCCCCTCAAAATTGTTCCAGAAGTGATATATTTGCAATCGATGAACAAACGCCTGCAGAATTCGATAAGCTAGCTTTCTTTTTTCTATTATCAGTGTAACACATACCTGCGGCGTCTTATCGACTCGTGTTTTATCTAAACTCTGTCGATCGATGCATCACGTGGTAATATTCTTTATCCTCGTAGAAAATTTATCTTTTTAAACGATGAAAGTGAAAAAAAACTTCGCAGTATCGTCGCGGTTGCTGTCGAGTGTTGATCGTGGTTTTAAAAAAAGAAACCACGTCTCGTCTGTTTTCGGGTTAGCTGCGAAATTATCTTCATATAACAATTAATTGATCAATACTCAGTTTCTGAATATTGTTTACTTAACAAAAATTTCCTCTTCTTTATTCCATCTTCATCCATTTGTTTTTTTAAACTCTATAGCCGATATGCAAATCGATAATATGATCGCGTATGTACATGTATATGTAAAGAATTTAGCATATATTAGTCAGTTATACTATCGTCTTAGTCAGTTTCTGTCTTCTTTTCTTTTTTCTTTTTATTATTATCATTATATACGGATTGTATTGCTTCAGAACATACAATTATATGAATATATATATACAGTACTGCAATACATTCGTTAAATTGCTTGAACAATAAGAATTACATAACTTGATCAGTTGCCACAAAAGAAAAAAAAATCTGTACGTATAGTTGAAAGACGTAGTTTTTTTTTTTAACTCATTCAGAAATTATCACCATGTCATTATTACTATTATCATTATTATAATCAATATTATTTCGTCTTATTTTTTATTTTATACTATTATATTGATATATCAGTCATTTTTTCTTTTTTTTTTGTTTGCTATACTGTCAATAATATTTTAATTATTTCTTCTACTTTGATTGAAGTTATCGTTTTTTTTTCTTTTTTAATTTTCAGTTTTCAGTTATAGCATCATATGATGTATGAAGATAATTTCATAGCTAAGTAACTAAGTAGAGCGAGGAGAGGATAGGAGAGGAGAATCTCTAAATGTTCAGTGAAATTAAAAGATTTTTCAATATTATTATAACATGGAAAAAAAAATGATTTTTTGATAAGATTCTATAAAATTCGATGTTATATTTTGACGAAATTCTTTCTATTCTGATCAAATTCAATCGTAGTACCTATATAATAATATATAGAATTATGTGAATCCGTACAAAAATTTAGGAAACGTATAATTTTCATATTCTTTTTTTTTTTTCATAAAATCTGATAAAATTTTCGATAAAATTCTTTATCGTATGATCTTAGAGACCAAATGAAGATAAAAATCGGTACGATTTGATAAAAAAAATGTATCGAATCGTATAAAAAATCATTTTTTTTCCCCCGGGAAGCCATGACGCAGATATCGAGGATTGTGTGAACACTTTCGTATCAATTCGTTATCGCAGTGTACATACATAGGAACGTGAAATTATTGACGATCGTTAAATCCGCTTTACGACAATGATATCAATCGAAAAAAGCGACGATAACGACTCCGAAGAACTGACGGAAACCGAAGAACTGATACCGGAAGTGCTTCAATGCTGAAGAAAAAAATGTCTCCTATTTTTCGAATAAATTTTCTCCTCCTTCTTCTGCTTTTCTTCTAATTATCGTAGAACGATGATCGTTGTTTGGTTTCTGAATTATTTCTCGAACGGATCGAAGCTGACCTCGAAGTTGCCAGCGATCGATTACCTAGTGGTCGAATGAAACCGTCACACGGATCTATACGATCCCATTTTTCCTTGAAAAATGTATCTTCACTCGTGTCAAGTGATGAGAGACAAAAATTTGACGTTCAACGTTTGCACATTTGCGTTGTTATCGTAAACGATGCTTAACGATTGTTCGTAAAAACTTCGCAGCGCTGGTCTAACCTCCGCGCGGTTTGACCTTAAGAAATCCTGTCCCCGTCGGCCTTCGATCCGACTTTCTTATCTTCCGATACAACTCATTGTCACATTGTGGCTTTGAGAAAATCGTTTTCTATCTCTTATCGTTTTTGCGGTACCGTAGATTTCACGTCTTTTGTTTTTTTCTTCTTACCGATCACGGA